>JAQIXP010001018.1:0-20663 GCA_034700285.1 Proteroiulus fuscus
AATTTTACCATGTATTTCAGATCTCAAGGAGGGGGGGCCCGGTGGAATTTTACCATGTATTTCAGATCTCAAGGAGGGGGGGCCCGGTGGAATTTTACCATGTATTTCAGATCTCAAGGGGGGGGCGGGCCCCCAGGGCCCCAACCCCTAAATGCGCAAATGTATATTGGTAATAGAGTGTTCAAAAATGGGTTTTTCACTAACTTTAAGGGTAAGCCTCATAGATCCCAGCGGCGCTCCGCTTAACAGACGTGTTAAATATAGGATAAAGCACTGCCATTCACTGATAACGGGCACAAACTTCTAATCACAAACACTATATTTATCAGAAAAAGTAATTACCGCAATATATATTTCCCCAATAAGTAGTTAAATAACGATTTTCTCAGAAAACCCAGCACAAAATGTGTCGTAAAGTCAGCTTTTTCACTAAATAAATACATTTTAAATAAAAAAAGGATTTTTTTTTTCAACAAAACTCTGGAAGGCATAATAATTTTGGAAATGATTCATGAAATATAGGCCTATATATGCGCTATAATAATAATAATAATATATTATACCTGTCTTTTTGTCACTAAAAAACTATACTATAGGCCTATATAGTGCACAGATTCCAAATGCATAAAATAATTTTATTTTAATAAAAGGGATAAAGCCTTATTAAATTAAATGGATGATTTAGAGCATTAATATTTTACGTGTATATAATTCAAAGCACATAAATCGAGACCCCATGTTGATTGACCTTTTGAACTATACGCTCTCTTCAGTGGAGCTTAATTCAACATACAGAGTTCAATGCAAACTGGTGCAGTGTCCAACTGATTAAATTTCCCTAACTTTTCCTTACAGTATACGTATAGTCCATTTGCATTTTCATGACTTTCAATGAAAAAACACTGCAAAGGACTTTCGAATATCGATTTCAATACAAAATACAAGGGTGACGCCACTTTGCCATTGTCTTTATCATATTATGTGGATATTACTGGCGCCATCTATATAGTAGATAAGTTTGTTTGTGTTAAACCTTTGAAAGTGTTTGTTTTGGCTTTTTTTTTCTCCATGGAATACTTATGTGTAGCATTGTACAAAGGTCGCCACCATTTTGATGCAATGGTTGAATGGGGAATATTTATATGAACTGGGGCCGTCCAGAAATGACGTTTACAGTAAATAATGATTTTAGGACCCACACTCCCCTTTGCCAACTTTTTTCAACATTTAGAGAAAGGACCCATCCACCCCTATTTGACATATTTTTTCAGCGATAAGTGTTACTATAATATATGTATTTCAGATGATGAAATAAAAAGCTTATATAAATTGTTAGAATTTTATTTTGAACATTGAACATAACTATTTTATACATACAATTATGTTCAATTAATAATGATCGACAAGCAGGTTATAAATGATACTGTTAATTAACGGCGTTTTGACTACTGAAATTATTATGTCAATTTGGTGATGAAGGAGACCCCCCTCCCCCCTTCCCTGTGACAACTTATTGGTCAACTTTTGGCAATATGACCCACCCACCCACCTAACTGCAAACGTCATTTATGAATGGCCCCTATGAGCAAGACCACCAAACATGCATATAGTACTAGGCCTACTCAATTTAATCCATTGGTGGCGCCACAAGTAGGCCTGTTTCCACGCTGTTTCCACATAAATAATTTTTGAATGGTAAGGCCCATTAACATTTCAATTTTCATACCTAATTTATATACTCATTCCTTGTTATCTACATTTTAAAAACAACTTGTAGGCCTATAACAAGGTGAAACTTTCCCTTTAAAGCCACTTAGTGTTTCAAAGAAACAGGCAACATCGTCTGACTTACTATATAAGTACAAAAATATGGCTGCCTTATTCGAAATTGCATTACACGATAACAACCAGATGTAGCAAACACCTTATAATTGAACATTATCATTCTATATAAATAATATCGTATAATTTGAGTAAAAATAAAAAACAGGGCCTGAGAATGAGAGCCATATGTTAGAAATGAATTATGAAGTTGGTTGAATACAGGATCCTCCCTCCTTAAGAACACTGCATTTCACAGTGGGTCGGAGGATATACCCAAATTCCCCTAATCTAATTTACAAAAGAATTGCACTTTTTTAAATGACTTTTGAAACAGTAAATGTGCAAAAATAACGGGCATTAAAACTATAGCAGATATATAAACAGGAAAATAAAACAAAATGCATAAAACAGAAAACGAGTTGCATTCAAGCGCACCTGTATATAGGTTAGATTTCTATATTTAAAAAAAAAAAATCAATTTTAAGCTTTTTTCGAGTAAAAATATGTGAACAGATGTGAATAATTGGAGGCGGGTGGCAGAAGCACCGTTATTTAAAACCCAGTTAATATTGAAAAAGGAGGGGAGGGTAGGGGGCGCTACGAAAAAAACATATTTGAAAAAAGTGATTTATAAGCAAATAGAAAAACTGAAGAAAATTAGGATATTAAGAAAACCATTTTAAGAAAATGTATAATAACCATTCAATACAGCAACGGAGAGGGGGGGATGATAAATATTATAAAAGAGGGGGGAAATAAGTATAATAATTACTTCATAAATTAGGAATAACACTCACCAGCAATAGCCCCATGTGCAAAACGAAATTTTATTATAGTATAGAAACTTACCTAGAAAAATAAAAAATAATTCAATTAGTCAAAAGCATAAAAGGAGCACAAGCACAAAATCACAAGCACAATGTGTCTTATTTCCGCTTTACAAGGACGCTCTAGTGGAAATCAGGCATTAACAACCCAATTGCAAGCTAAGCAGAAAGCTCATGCATGCATAGGCCTACTTAAGTATACTGACTCAAAGTTGATGCAAAGTGGACATAAGTGACCAATTGTCTCTGAATGCATTAAAATATATATGCATTTTTGACAGGACTGAGCTCTATATTTTCATCTGTCATAATAATATCAATCACAGAAGCAAAAAAAAAATACAAAAAATAAACCTTTAAAAAATTGTTGAAAAACAAGTAGGCCTACATTAAAATACAGAGAGACAAAACTGCCAAAAAGACCTTAAATGACGTCAGAAATGCATATCCCAAATACCAACAATGGAGTTTTCAAAAGTACAAGAAATTTCACTTAGGTCTTTTGACACTGGGTCATAAAAGACATTGACAAAAATTGACCAAAATGGATATAAGATATATATAAACTTATATATAAAGAAAATGCATATATATATAGAAAAGCAAAACTTTAATTCATAAATATCAAATTATTGAAACGGAATTTCAATAAAGTCAACCAATGGATCAAATTTACAATTAATTTCAGCTTACTTTATATGAATTTTTGCAAGCATTATGATAACACATCTAAAATTTAAAGAAATTATAAACGTAATATTATAATGACAACATAAAAAATAAGATGAGGGGCGAGTTTCAACTATAAACTAACGTGACATTTTCTCGACTATATTTTTGAAGAATTAAAAGCTTATGAAATTTCTTGAAAGTAAACAAAAAATGCTTGCAAATTTACAAATAATTTGCAAAATATTGGACAAATCTAGGAATCTAGATTCTAGATGCATAATGAAAATATAGGGCATCAATGTACCCCTGCCATTGGAATGCTTTTTCTGCCTTGGAACCAATTTAGCACGAGGCTTGCATGTGCATATCCCATACATACTTGCTCAATTTAGCACGTGCAGGTCTTGTGCTCAACTGACTTCGATGCAGAAAAACAAAGACTCGTGAGCATGTATTCCAAAAAAAATATATATATATTTCAGTGAAATTTCAATTTTTGCAATAGGCGTCAATATGACCCTGTTACCATTTAGTACCAGGGTCTGACACCTTAAGCGTTTTTCTTGTGGCGTGTGCTGTTTTTGCGTTTTGGATAAAGTTGCCTAAATAGTTATATAGTGTACATACCAAATGAGCTCACAGAAATTACGGAGCTTTCTGGGGCCACTATTTTCTCTCCACTTATGGGTAGATAATAAATGTGGCCCCAGGAAAGCTTCGTACATGCATACATGAAAATCACGGATAGCAGCGCTTTTGCGATATGATGAAAGAACTGTACTTGTAAATTGGATGACTATAATATAGGTCTACAGCGTATGACCATGCAGATAACAACGCCAAAATACGCTTATTGTGCTACTATATCTTACTATATATGATACTAGATCACACTTTTTTCAGTCCCAAAATGGGACTCAGTACGTATACATAGCTAATACTGACAATGGCATATAGGATATTCAGCATTTAGATCAATTAATATTATGGAACACCTTGTGCCATTTTCGCCCTGCCTGCATGTACTTAATGTGAGGGAATGGGGCTGGTTTAGTGTCACCGGAAGAACCCAATTGAACACTTCCCCATCTTCCCTCCCCCCCCCCCGCCCCTTCACTTCCTTCCGATCCCCTTTAAGTTTCGATCAGTTAACAGCTGATGAGCATCTCATTGGAATCCATCGTGTGTTTGAGCACGGAAGGACCTCTGGTGTACAATTCAAATATTGACCCAATGAAAACAGGTTTTAATTACCTGATTGATCAAACACCGAGAATCCCTCGTTATGGGGAAAAGGGAGGTGGATTGGATACCTCCATCTATGGTAGAAGCCACAACATATCAAGACCACATGGCTTAGGCATAATCAAATCCAATTGGGAATCGCCAGAGATTCACCCCTCGAGCGCCTAAAATCTACCCAGCTGCCCAATATTATAGTCTATGAAATTGTATATACACTGTATACCTGCATGGGTGTATTCCCTTAAAAAAGGGTTAAAAGTGTTCGCCTGTGATTGGTTGAACTGTTTTTGAACTGAAAGCTGTGCAAGATGGTTTATCTCCCATGAGCGCCACTCGAGATTAGAAGCAAAGGCGCTTCCCCCCGTTGGACGTGCAAACAAAACAGAACCCACTATACAACTATTTCATGTTGAAGAAATCTATAGACAAAGCACTTCTTAAGATTAAAGTAATCTAAATAAAAACTACATGCTCTAGAATTAGATTTCAATGCAATCTTTGGGATATCAGGTGGCAGCACATTACGTATGTATACATTAGAAAAGACAAAAATTAGGGACATCAGAAGGCAAAAATAGTGCCTATACATTTGCTATGGTAAATCCTCACATTTACATTACAAAATTAGCCAAGGAAATTTGAACTTTTCAAAGAGATTCTTTTATATAGGATAATAAGAATATCCCTCAAGATAAAGCCCAAAAAAGTGGACAACTTCAAATGGACCATTCTTAGGTTGAAATAAACATTACAAAGTTACTATGAAATGCTTAGCCTAGGGCCTATATAGATTTTCATAGATACAAATCTATAATGGTGCATAGAGCCATCTTCAGAATGTTACTTAAAGGCCCATTTCACATACCATCATTTTATATTCTAAATGAAAATGTTGCTTTCATGCAGTTCCCTATAAAGTTTATTATGAAATTTACAATTATACGTTAATTAATATTAATTAAAACATAATCATCGTTGAGAGAAAAAAGGTTTCACGAAACAAACCATTTTCTTTTTGCACCATTTCCTGCCATTTTACCACAAATATAGGCTTCGAGTGTATAGCAAGTGTTGGCACCTGGTGAGAGAAATTTTCTACAGGGTTTGTTCATTTTTAACTCATGGAAAGATGATTTCAGCCACGCCACCTTCCAGCAAAATCTGACACTGTTATTGGGATCATAAGGAGTTATGGTGCCTCCTTGGATACTTCTGGATAGCACCATGTATCGCATAACAAGGCACCAAGCACGAGCAACATGCGACTGTTGCTGGGAACAAGTGCAAAAAGAAAGTTAGTTTCTTAATTTATAATATACTAACATTAAATGAATGACATCAATGGCCAGTGCGTAGATGGCGCCACTGGACTAGACAGCGCAATAAAATTCCTAAACTAACTTCAGTAAAAAAAAAATCAAATTCATATAAAAAATAATGAAATTTTCATGGAAATGCAATTGTGTACGTTCTACCTATTTAAAACACGCCCACCTTTCTGTTTATTAGTAAACAACACCATTTTTATCGCTCCAATCAACAACATAAAAACTTGGGGGAACATAATTGGTCCAATTTGCACCAGTACTACAGCTTCTTCCCCCCTCCTAACGGTGTATTAGCCAAACAATTTATTAATAATATATTATATACCTGCAATTTATCAACAAGGTGAGAAAGGAAACACCCAATTTGGTAGATCAATAATGGGTGGCCCTCATAAAAACCACTTTTTATCACACAGTTTCATTACATGCAATAATAACGACTGAAACTTTCTCTCACCAGCCGGTGGACAGTTCACAAAATGGCGGCCTGAAGACCAATAGGATTATTAAAATCTTAAAAGTCCCAAATATCAATAGTATACTGACTCGGCTCTAACAACACAATAGAAACCATGCCGTGCGTTTACTGAATTGGCTATATTATATTGTTCAATTCTTTTCTCCTCCTTATTTTTATACAATTTTATACAATTTTTATAACTTTGCTATAAAACACCTTTTGAGCTATATAGTGCCATGGTAAATCTTTCACATTTAGCTTGTAAATCTGTCTTTTTCCATTTGTTGATATATGATTTGATATAATATGTTGCTGTTTGAAGATTGTATCATTAAAATGGAAATGTGGCAAAATAAATCGTGTTTCAAAAATAACTTTCCAACTTATTTTCAAATGATAGACATCACTCTTCATATTTTTAAATGACGGAATTTTAAACCTAATAAGGATATAGGATATATTTCCTAAAAAATACATATTTTGTTGGCGAGGCATATACATATCTTCATTCCTGTAGAAAACGATTTCGGACGAAAAGACAAAAAACACAGGAAATCGACAAAATTTCGTGATTTTCCTATTTCCAAGTTTCGCTGTGTACTTTTGTGATTGTCCTTCAAAACCTGCTCTTTTACCCCCATTATAAATGAATCCTAAAGGTGCAATTGGATAAGGGTCATTTGGGTCCATCCGTGCAATTACCTTGGGTAAACTTATTAAAACTGGACATATCGAATTACAAACACTTCAACAGGAAATCCTCCTTCACATCATTTCCATTCCCACAGTAAAAGGTTCACCAGAAAACTTGCAAAAATTTATAAATAGCATTAAAAAACAGCGAAGACAATCCAGAAAGTATATAACCTACAGTAGGCTACATGTATATCAAAACGGGATAGTGTTACAGAGGTTACCGGTTCTTCTGCCCCCCCCCCCCCACTCGTTTAATTAGCCATTTTTCTTTATTACTGTCCCATCCTAATTTATGTTTAAGCTTAACCCGTGACTTCTTCATACGTTTATGAGGGTTCCATGGACTTCAAATAGAGCTAATTGGACCATCGTAAAGTACCGCTTGTCAATAACATAAAAGAAGGAATAGCTTACTTTATTTTTGGCAACAATTAAAATTAAGTCTATTCCAGAAGATGACCACCCCACGCAATTGTCACTTCCTGCATGTCCCTTCTTCTTTTTGTAAACAAAAATGTATTTCATCTTGATGCAGGTTAGACCACTGCACTGGTTAGCTATTAGCCATACTCTAAATGACATTATAGGATATTCAATTTGGATCTTTCTGCACAACCCTCGTCAATGCCCATAGACCCAGGCCTGTAGTTAGCATTAATACTTGTTATGATAGGCTATTTATAGTGTCCTGAAGTTAGCAATAGGTCAGTTCACTTGGTCAAGCTGTTATTCTTGACCATATATAGAACCATCAAAAACATCATTATATATTGCAAATTAAACATCGAATAAAATGCATTAATCTTTCTTCGCTTTTTCTGAATAACCCTCGTCCATGCACATAGAACTATCCAGAATACTGGTATAGGGGTATGCTTATTTCATTTCCATGTTTTTGGCTCCCTCTATGTTTAACTTTTAGTGCTGTTGAAAATGTCAATTGCACCTGATCAAGCACACTCGAAGGGTCGTTGCGGTTAATTAAATTTCAGTTCTCGCGAGAATGGGGGCCAATTACGAGACATAATAGGAAATTAGAACTTATTCTGCATTTTGCATTAATTTTAATATACGTATATTATATAGTCCTAGAACTATTATATACAATATTATTATTACATCTACTTAGGCTTACGTCAAAAACACTCGAAAGAAAAACAGATTTATGTATAAAAAGAAATTAGTATAAAATAACTTGGGCTATGGAAAGCGTTCACAGCCAAACTGCTCCTGAATATTTTTATTCCAAAATGGGGTTCAAAGCACGTGCTATTTAGTTATATTTTAATAGATAACGCACGTGCACAAAGCCCCAATTTGGAACAAAAATCCCTTCAGGACAAAAAGTGAAACATGTAAGAGGGCGCTTTAAATTTACCTAACACCAGCCGAAATTGGGCAAGCCTCTTCTCGTTGGTTTCTTGATTAAGGAACATGTTTTTCAAATGGTTCATTTCGGATCATTAAACTACAGCGAATACCTATTGGTCAACAGCTATCTGCTGCGGTCAGTTTGCCTAAGAAGGAGGCCAATTGCGCCAAGACAAGCTAAAAAGGTAAGTAACCCAAGAGGGGCGAAATGGCCCCTTTTTCATCTCCAAGAGAAGGAGCTATTAGAAGAGCTATTGCTGACCACTGGTCATTCTAGCGACTGAGCTTGAGTGGTAATTAAACGCAAAAGAACGCTCGTTAATTGACCATCTTCAAGCAAAAGGAAAACGTATTAGTAGGCTTTTACGATGAAACTACACTTATACCCCAACATTACCCACACTAGACACTGGTCATCGAAATTCGCGTTGGAGATTCATTAAATAACCAATACAACAGTTATAAAAATGTGGAACATGGATTTGACAATTCCAATGAAAATAAGAACACGATTTAGAACTCCTTAGATGACTAAAATCCGATGTTTATGCAAACTAAACATTTTTGAAATTGACCATTTAGCAAAATTGAAGGTTCTGGAAATTAAATTTCATTTTTTGAAAAAGCTGTGAAATTTTTTATGTTCTTCGTGAATAGCTTTTTACTCATTTTAAATTTTAAAACTATAGAAAATTACTTTTTAAGAACATTAACATTAATAAAACGCTATTAGAAATTAGAATGTTTGAGAATGTTCATATTCAAAAAATTGTAACACTTACAAAAAAATTCAAACGTTAAATTACAAAATTGAAATGTGAAAATTAGACCAGAACAAGCTAATCAGGATAACATTCAAATTTTAAAAATATAATTTCAGTAGAAATTTAAGGAGGAGGATGAGGTTATCCACTTTCCCATAACCCTTTGTAAATTGCACCGGAAGTGAAACGGCTGTTGTTTGGTAACACTAAACCTTATCCATCTGTCACCCATATTTAATTAAACGCACTCCTTTATTATAAGTGGGCTTTTATATAGAACACTTTATATTTAAATCCATAAAAAATTTTCACCAGGAGAGAAGAAAAGAGGGATGGATAGGATGGCCAAAATTCAACTAAAAATACTAAAAAACAAAAACAGTTTTGTAGACCCAGTACTATATCACTGACATCAACCATACAGAACAGGAAAATAGTTACAATTGTAAGGGGTGACGTCACCGAATCAACCTGGATATTTGACCATTACCAAAATTCATTCATTTTGAAACTTAATCAAGTCAACAAATTCTAGTGATTTTCGTGCATATAAATTGGCCTACTTATCGAAATCCTGATCAATATAAAAACGCAATGGAGAATTCAAACGGGCTAATCAGAATGAAAATCTCTATTTCGATTATAGTTATGCCAGCACTATGAAGTTCAATGATTATCTGCATGACCATTTATGCAAAATTCAGACAGAAGTGATTTACTACAAGAATAATGTTTAAAGGGACAGTCCCACCTTACCTCAAGCATTTTTTGCCATAAAAAGGTGAAAAAACAAGAGCGTAGACATTGAAATCTTTATTCATTTTGAAACATTTTGAAATCACGATGGTTGATGGTAGCCATGTTGGAAATCATTTTGTCAATCCCTCTAGTAAGATACACCTCTAGTAATATACTTTATGCATGGCGCCTATTATCACTTTTGGAAACATCTTGATTTCTGAATTACAGTATAGGTTAACTGCAATTATTAATAAAGACTGCCCTTCTTTATTATTAATAATCTTAATTTTAAGATTCATTTTGTCACAAAGTGGGACTGTCCCTTTAACATTTCACCCATATGTAGGCATGCATTCATGTTAAATTAGTGGAAGACTCCCCCCCCCCCCAGTTCGTTTTGAAATTGCAGTAAACAAACTAAAAACAGCATGTTCCAAGGAAAAGCACTAAATAGGCCTACACCAGTAAAATTAAAATGTCAAATAAGACTTACCGTATATTTTTTTGGGAAAACTCAATTTCCTATAAGGTGTAAATCGGCGTGTCAAGTATTTCAACCTCATATTGGAATGAGCGTATCTCAATATCCTTTTTTTTTTAAAAAAGAAGAAACACTGAACTAACTTCACCGAACGAAAGTGTGGGAATGGTCAAGTAGATGCTTATCAAGCTGGACAGGTCTTTACTACGAATTGAAACGGTCAGTAACTCCAATATAGGGGTCACCTGGGATGAGACATCTCACACGATAACCTGCATTTTGCTTATCGCAAAAGGACCAATTAAAGTGCAAGTGTCCAATGGTCACACTAAAAGGGACGGTACATAATATTTCCGGCCACCTGACAATGGACCACATGTGGAAAGGATTAAGATAACGACCTTTGATACCTGCAAGGTTTAGGCCAACGTCTTCAGATGACTAATATTATTTCTTTTCAAAACCCTTTTCTATTCATTTCTCAGGCATAAGATTGTGGCAAAGTCAAGTCAGAGCCATTGCACGTGACTTTCCTTATAAACATGGAATTCAATAAAAGTATGGGAAAATGAATTGCTAGTGTTCTCGTGTAGTTTAGTCACTTCCAGGGTGTGTTACTGTGTTCATGGGGGATCCATCAAAACTTCTTTTTTTGCCTTACAAAAAAAATATGGCTGCCATCATCAATTAACTTATAAAAATCATTGGTGCATTTCCTATTTGTTTTTGAACACCTTTAAAAGCCATTAAAGCTTTCAACCTGCAAGAATAATCAGAGCAGAAAGAGAGAGAAAAAAACTAAACAAACAAACAAAAAATGCCGCATATGGAGCCTACATTTTCCCGGCTTGTCACTAGGTGGGGCTTAATGAAGAAGGCGCCATTTATTTTCCCCCTGCATAACGAGTTGTTTCAATATAAAATAAACACGATTTTTCATATTTTCTGAAATTGCTACCAATACAATGTACCCTAGTTTATTTAAAATGATCAGAATTACGAAAAATATAAAACTATGGATGCAGGTATCTATTAACTGTACGGTACTCAAAACCAACGTCATTGGGAGGTCACTGAATTCAAGAAATATCAACAGTATCTAAATTCTGACACTGATGTTACTAAAATACCGCAAATCTTCTGAAAAAGATTATGCCCAGGAAAATTATAATATATGTGAAATGATAGCCCACTTCAAGAATAAGCCCATCCGCCATATTTCGCCCATTCTCAATGATATCCTACTTCGAAATTTCGCCCATGGCGCCTTATAACTCAAGAGCTATATAGTTTAACTCCTTTCTAAAGGAGAGCTCGAAAATGAGCCAAAGAGGAACAAGTCCCTCTCAAATCTTGGCCAAAATCCTTAGGTCAAAGCTTGCAAGATGACAGAAAGTGGCGCTTTTGTTTGTCAAGAAGATTTATTCATGTCACCATGGGTGAATCCATAAGGTTATAGGTCATGTATAATCTAGAAAACAACTTTGAAAGTAAATAACTTGCTCAGCCAGCGATAAACTTTTTAACTCATATGTTAAGCCAGCAATACCTCATAATATGACGACAGCCTCCATCACTTGTTGGTTAGCTAACTATTTGTCAAACATTAGGATTGACCAAGCATTATTTATACTCTTTTCTTGCTTTTTTATTTTCCATTTTTTTAAGAGTTTCAATCCTATTCTAAACATAGTTCCAATTTATATTTGAAAATATTCATAAACCAGATAGTCGGTATGACCCCTAAATTTTATTTTATATCAACATTTTTTGAATTATGATTTTAATTAGGCTTATTAAAATCATCCACCCTGAATTTTAATGAACCAATCAGTGCGCAATTAAAAGTAGACAAACAATGACTACTACAGTAGGAAATAAACCACTTTCAAAATTAACAAAGAATATTTATTTTATTGAAGCATCTCTAAATTGAGCTGTGTTTATAAAACGTTTGGAAGCAATGTGCTGGAAACCAAATTGAATCAGAGAAATCCATACATTTCGAATCATCTAATATGTATGATTGGAACTGATTAAAAATGCATTGGTTAACATGTTAATCATTGCAAATTATCACATCCAATTAATTGATGAACTAGTTGCCAAGAGCAGCTCTCCTCCAATGACAGAAACTTGACCTCAAAGAGTAGTTTTGACACAGCAACCATTTCGGGTGTTTGACCAGAGGTCAACTGACCTCTGTTCTCATTTGAGTCATTTCAACCAATTTGAAATGGCGACCTGTTTTTAACATTACGGTGAATAATAAACTCTTTAATGGTGTCCACGTGTGGCTAAAGCCTCGTCAAAAAGTATGACCAGTGGTCAATTCTAGCTATTGTTAAATGATGGCTGGATTAAAGGTTAAGCCTGATGCTATCATAGTGGACTGTGTCCTCTCCTTTACAAAGAGGGTCATTTATGCTTGACCAGGTGCGATGACCACACGTGCAAAACACGTGTTTTCAATTAATAACTGAAACTTTTGGCAGGTTTCAACAAAAATAAACAAAAGAAACACTAGGTGGCTTTAGGCGAGAGAGAAGGGAATGAATTCTCACCAGGGGGCAGGGCATAAGGTTTGTTTACAACAAGAGGTGAACCACTCCAGTCTTACTTTTCAGGTCAGTCAAAAGCAGTTTTCACTGACTCATCAACCTAATCATCTTGTAAGTATCAAATTAGCTTAAAGAAACCAAACTTTTTTCTATTAAAAAACAAGATTTTTCAAAGGAAAACCTTAAAACGATACCTTGAAAAAATCATTCTGATAATGTCAAAATCACATTAAGTTTTCCCTTTTAACTTGTCCATTCTATGACAAAGGACACGTGACCAGTTTTTGTTCCTTCCGGTTCAATGCTTTAGTAGAGAGAAGTCCTAAATGGGACCAAAGGTAAGGGGCAGAAGGAAATTTGGGGGACAAAAAGTCCCCAGCTAGTCCAGACTATATTGTTATTTACCTCCCCCACCCCTTAATACTAACATTCACCTTTGACCCAAACAATGAGACCAGACGGAACAGATGTGGAGAAAAACGATAAATAAATGGTGCCTTTATTATACCTGGTATATGTAAATCGATAGCGTGAAAAATTTCAGTTATATATTCCAAATAATTATGATTTTGACTTAACAATTAAAACAGTACTTAGACAAAAAAATTTAAAGGGAAAGTCCCACCTTGTAACAAGTTGTTCACACTTACTAGATATGAATGACTGTGACAATAGTAAGTGCAGCAGTTTCCATATTGAAGAAATTACGACTTTTGCCAAATACATGATTGTAATTAGGCGCCATTTTTCCATAGATTTCAGCACACACGATAAGTTGGTGGCGCCCTCTAAGACATGCATGTTTACATGTTCCATGATAGCTCATTTCTTTTATCCAGTAAAGGGCGTTACATACTGTCAGTAAAATGGCGCCTATTCGGGCTTTGCATTTTCAACCAAATCCAAGTATTTAGGATATTTTATTTATCGATTGGTGGGCTCAAATCAAATTGCAATTTCCATGCCTTTCCTAAGTTTTCATGCTCTTCCTCCTACACAACCCAATTCTTTTAAAGTTGGATTTTCCCTTTAAATATACTTCAAAGTATGAAATCATGCATAAAGTATCCAAAATGCATTTGAAAATATAGGCCTAGACCTACTAATTTACTCAAGACGTCAGTATATAGAAATATTTGATATACCTTTACACAGCTAGTCATTTGTTTGTATATATATAATATGTCTCCTATATATAGTTTATTTTAAACAATGATACATAATTATAAGTACTGGTACTTTCAAAGCATAAATGATATTTTAAAGGGTCTTCCATCAATTGGTTCTCTGTGGAAAATTGTGGGTTAGGATTTGTCTGTTACTAAAAACCCTTTAAATACAGGAAACATAAGTTAGGATTTTGGTAATGGACGAATCCCCTATACAATATTCCACACTACATTGAACCAATGGAAACTCTCCCATGGAAGGCAACTGAAAACGATGAATATAAAACTGACGCTAGGTGGCGGGTCCAAACGCCGAAAAATATTGGAAATTAACGACTATAATCAGTTATAAATAAGACAAATTCTGTTACTTTCAAAACAAAAGCATTAATTTAAGTGATAAAATGTATTGGATCAACATTTGACTATATAATGATAAATCAAGATGAAAATTAAAATCTTCAAGGTAATCATGCAAAAAGAAGAAAATTTTCAAAAAAATGTAATACACCACGGCTTTCGAGAATCACACTGCCTTAACTGCATATATATGTTCCTATTAGTTTAAATAAGCCTTAATTTAGTTACATGGCTGAAGCGCCATCGTATAAAGTGCATGAAACTGCGTTATCTGAGGTAAACATAAGATAGGTCCATTAAGTAGAGATTACGACCAATTTACTTCCTAATGAATGTTGGGTCCAGCGCATTTTTATTAACGTCCGGCACAAAACAACATTCGACCAAACTGACCGATAAAAACAAAAAAGAAAACCTATACGTACACGGTTAATTGACCGGTATAACTGACCGGAAGTTGCCCATCTCCCCTAACCATTTATCAAAATTGGGCGAACTATAGATACGCTTATAAACAAATTGTGCCTATAAGTAATTATTAATGGGTAAATAAACATTTTGTCTCTAGGTGGGGCTGCTAACATGGTCAATGCCAGCTTTTTAGAATGGTACTGACCACTGACACAATGTAACCAATTACAAAATTCTCCCAGTGGACGGTAGGTGGCGCTTTAATGGGGAGGGGAAAATAATAAATGGTCATTTTCGAAGGACAGCTTTTACACCGGGGTCAAGCACGCCTGTCCATCAACCGCCTAAAAACTTTTCAAAAACTCGGGATTAATATTAGAGAAAATAATGAGAAAATCATTAAAGTAGGTATTTAATGGTCCAAATAGTTGGCCCCTTCAGCATTCGAGCAAAGATGGACAATATAGTCAGACAGATTGGCAGAAAAAAATTAATAAAAAAAATATAAAAAGGTCAATAGCTGAATGACATATAAAGTCAACAAATTAATATCTGTCAATAAATAAATGAATGATATGACAGAAAATATTTGATAAGATATTAAAAATAATGAAAGATTTTGATAAGGACTCGAAGAGTATACAGTCTAAAAATAATTAAGTTTGAAAAAAAAATGTCTTTACTTTTAAATGAATCTTTTTCATAAGCTGAAATATGTCCTATTAATAACGCTTGGTCAGCAGAAACCCTTAGCATTTAGTAAAGCTAACTATATAATTGACAAATTCCAAGTTTTAATTTTTAAGTTCCATTAAGCACATTATAATTAGATCACGTTGATGTGATTTGATTGACATATTATGATTTAAGGCTTAAGGTGCGCCACACTATATCACAAAACATCGTTATATAACGAAATTTGTTATACCGGTACGTTTACTGTTCAACTTGTTATATAACGTGCTACTGAATGATACAATATGCATGACATATCAAGAAAAATGTTAAATGACATCATAAGTCATCAGATAATTTTGTTCATCTCTTTTGTAACAACTTATATAACTTTGTTATATAACAAGTTTTGTGATATAGTATGGAAGCACCTATACTGCAAACCAAGAGAATAAGCATCATTGCAGTAAGACGCCATCTATGGGAATCATTCAACAACTTCCCGTATAAACAGTTTAAAATGGTCGAAAATGCAGGGTGTTCAAACAGTTTCCCATAAAAAATTTAAATATGGCCTTACAGGTCACAGGGGTCAACCGGGCAGAGTGGTCTTTGAGATGGCCACGCGACGGTCATGCCCCCTATACCTCCCAGAGTACAATGACCGCTCTTAAGGTTGAAAACTGGGGGATAACAGTAACCCCCCTGTTCCTAAGCAAACACAATACTAATATTGATCCATTGAAGGTGAAAGGTTTTGTCCCTTTCCCAGGTGCCCTTAAGGGGGTTATAACGGACACGTGTCTCCCCCCTCATTCTTCCCCCCCCCCACAAAATCCTCCATAACCCAGCACGCGCCATCTTTTGATCCCTCTTGAATATTAACGGTAGTTCCTCACCTGGGGGAGCACCAATGATTGAAATAAAAGAAGAGGAAATTAACAATGGCCGCAAATACCCCCCCCCCTTTTCAAATAAGGGGATTTCCCCTTCTTCTCTTTCGAGGTTTTAAGCTGAGATTTTTTCCATTCTTCTGGACATTAAGGGATATCCCCAAAAAACCCTGAAAAATCCCCTTTTTATACTCCATAGTGGGTAATTCGAACAATGTAGTGGCCATATCGTGAGAAAACCAAGGGATGATCCTAGTGGGATTAAGAGGGATAAAACAATTCAACATGGATAACATGAGATTTCCTCTCATCAAAAATGTTAAAATAAAATTTCTTTTACTTAAGGGCCAGTTACACTAACAAGAGCTAACATTAACCCAAAATGTTAATCTAAGGTATTCTTTACATTCCTGAATTTTCATTGGCCCAAACCAGTCACATGATCATAATAACCCAGGGTTAAGACTTAACTGTTGCTGGTTTCAAATCTCATCTCATTGACAATTAGCATTTATTCGGCAGCCATTTTGTTACCATGCTAATCAAAACATTCCATTTTATGAATCTCAAGATGAAATCTCACGGTGAATCTTGGGTGATTCTTTCAGGTGGGTTAGACAGAAGCAAGTCTGTCTGGTTTCTCATATTCAAATTTTTTTTCCCTTTGGTTTCCACACATTCAATGTGCTTCATTAGCATATGAATGTGACCTCTCACCTTTCATTTCAAAATCTATACCCTAAAAATATCACCATTCCCCCTTAGGCTTACCTTTTTAATTGAATTCCCCTTTTTGGAAGTGACAAAAGCCTAATTTAGCTAGAAGGTGACAAAAGGGAGGCCACGTGTTCGCGGGATACTCTTGAAAAACGCCGAACACACGACCCGTATGACCCCTGGTGACCTTTGGGGAGGGCATAATGGTGAACAGAGTTCGTTCAGCTCAGGGCAAAACTCAAATTATAATTTTTCCCAACTGCAGAGGTAAAAAAAAATAGTGTAAACCACCCCAGAAATACATACTTGTCAAAATTAAGTGGCAAAAAATGCATTCAGTAACCTTGCATTAAGTAATTTCTCAAATTACTTAATTAATTTAATTATTTAACAAAAATTAACGCATTCCCTGTGAAAAATATATATTGTTCCATCTGTTCACCAATTTTCAGCCTTTTAACATTGTTTATTTCCAAATTACAACTTTTTTCCATAAAAACGCTATTATCTCGAAAGCTACTTTTGGCTCATTCGCTACTTCTGAAATTAGCCATCGAAATATACCTTAGACCAATAAGATTAAAAAATGAAATTAATGAAAAATAAACAAATTAAAGCAAGGGGAATAAGCACGTACATGCAGTACGTAAGGCCTACAATAATTGCAAACAAATTTAATTGATTAGAACAGCATTTGCAAGAATATTGGAAATTAATTTAGGAAATGTATACATGCGAAGTGCGTGGCAAAGTTAACGTAGTTACATGTCCCGTAAGCAGTTCATACGTCTTGAAAAAAAAGTCATGGTCCTATCTTGACGTTGCCACGAATCTTTCGTCGCCATTTGTCTCCATTTTACATCCCGAAGGACCTCATTTGTTTGCTCATAATTTACAAAATCCCATTTCTTAACTCGCAATTAAAAGTATAATCAAAACAAGTGTTCATTTCCTACAATTTAAATTCGGGTCTTTTTTCCCCCCAAAAACGAAAAATAAACCGACCGTTCACGCTTTCGGAAAATAGGCTAAACGGATGAAAGTCGGACGGGCCAAAATCCGGTCAAAGGTGAGCTTTTGTTATCTAAACAAAAAAAAAAAAGCCCTCAAAAATGAATTTGTGGTTATAGAACCGGAAGCACCAGTTAGTGTGCGGAAGTGGAAAAACCATCGCAACCGGAAGTGGCATTGTGGTTAGTAGAAAAGGCGAGGTGAAAAATGTCCCCGTGTGCTGCGGTTTAAATTGAGTTTTTATCTGTGCGCATGCGCAATGCATATTCAACTGATACGTTTTATTAATTAAGGTTTTCTTCCATATCAAACAGCTATAAATCCTAAGTGAATGGGCTAGCCATTTAATTTAATGATCGTAGCATTTTTCCTACTGATTATATAGTATATATACAATCTCCCACAACCCCCTCTAGTGTACAAGCAAGAATTTAATTAACAAAAGATAGGGAAAAATCATTAGTCATCCATCTTTTTTTATTATGATTATTTACCCCCTTTTGCCTTTTTAACTCTCCATTATAAAATACAGCTGGATCAATTGTAGCCTATATAACGAGGAAAACGGATTTGAATTAAATTAAAAAGTGCAGCAATTTAATTTCTCTTTTATAATTATTTGATTTCCACACACCTTATGTTGTTACCTACTGATTTCTTTCGATAAATAAATATCCCATTAGGACCTACACATTTTAATTATTATAAAACATATAGGCCTACTACACTATAATTGCCTTTCAAGGAGCACCCTCCTCAAAAAGTTTTGTTCCAAAATGGGGCTCTACGCACGTGCGAATTACATTTAGTTTGCCAGAATATGCACGTGCATTTTGGGTTTTGGAACAAAATCCAGTTCCAAAATGGGGCTCATTGCTCGTGCGAATTACATTTAGTTTGCCGAAATATGCACGTGCATTTTGCCCCATTTTTGAACAGAAATTTTTGTGAAGAGAATGCAGCTTTAAAGGTACAGTTCCACTTTGTAACAAGTATCTATAATTTTTAAATTAATTGTACATTTACTAGATATGAATGACTGTGGCAATAATAATTGCAGCAAAGCTTCCATATTGATGAAATCACTATTTGTAAAATACATATTAAGCGCCATTTTCCCATGGATTTCAGCTGACACTGAAAGATGGTGGCGCTCTCTAACGACATGCGTGTGTACGTTTCCACGAGAGCTGCTGCCTTTCATCAAGTAGACGGCGCTACACATGTGTCAGAAAAATGGCGCGAATTTGGGCTTACTGCATGTTTCCATCCAAATCCACGTATTCAGGACATTTTATCTAATGATCGGTATAGGTTCAAGTCCA
Organism: Proteroiulus fuscus; assembly: GCA_034700285.1. NCBI lineage: Eukaryota > Metazoa > Arthropoda > Diplopoda > Julida > Blaniulidae > Proteroiulus > Proteroiulus fuscus. The sequence continues at coordinate 19,532 of JAQIXP010001018.1, forward strand.
TAATTTCAATGTCCATGTCTATTCTAATTTTTCATGCTCCTTTTCCTAAAATCAACTTGTTTCAAAGTGGAGCTGTCCCTTTAAGTGCATCAATGTGCTGTTTCACGTTAAGGTCTACAAATGACGTCATACATCATGAGTCGGCAGTTCATGAGCCCTACATTGAGCACATGCAGGCATGCACCTATACCCACAATTCCTTGAGCTAAGTTTGCAAAATGATGATTCACATTAAATCTATATAAACTAAGTGTAAATTAGAATATAAAAATTCACAAAATTATAGGATAGTGTTTACATTATTATAATCGCTTCCATTCAGCATTGAATCAGCAACGTCCCCACCCACAAGGGAGGATGCACAATAGCCCCTAAAAATGGACAATATGCATTTTGGGATATTTGTGTTATACGCATTTGTCTTTTATATTTATGGGATATTTTTTTTTCAGTTTTTCACTGCTTATCTCAAAACATGCATTGACAAAAGTCAAAAACTGCATATAAAGGGGTTAAATTAATTGTATAGAGGAGCGCTTGTGTTTCTTCATTATAGCTCTTCTTCCCATTATTCCCCTAGCTCTTTTATTAAATGTCCAGCCATTACATTATCTGTTGACCATTCGCCCAGTTTAGTCATGAGCGCCATTTTTTGCTTGCCTATAAATGCAATTGTTTTATTTATGCTTTATTGAAAAAGAAGGCCCATAAGAGGGAGCTTAAACAGTCGAAAGTGTTGACTTTATGATTGCATTTATAATTCATTGATAAAATGTTATAAATTTGCATTTTAAACGTTAAATAAACCATGGAGCCTTAATTGCACACGAGAGACAGCGGTTAAAGTTACTCATGTCATTTCCCCCCCTAGCAACAATGTGTAGAACTACAGCTATACTGACGTTACTATATGTGGTCCAGGCATACTGTGTCTAAGGGTGCATTTATGAACACAGCACAAAGCTTGAAAAGTGCTGCTCAATGCTTATAGCGTTGTTTGATAGTAAAAACATGCTTAAGTTAATACATTTATGTACATAGCACAAGCATGAAATGCCCATTTCAGAGCACGAATATGGAGCAGGATAAATATCTACTGGAGGTAGATATTTCCCGCTCCAGCACAGCTTAG
>JAQIXP010001019.1:0-20653 GCA_034700285.1 Proteroiulus fuscus
CACCTAAAATGGCCGATTTTTTCGCATTCCTCACTATCGCCATCTATTGACATCGTTTGTCAGTAACATGGTCTATAGGGTTTTGCATACCAGCACCCCAGTCCCTGGGCCAGCCCAAGCCTGGGTGTAAATGTTATTTATGAGCGAACCCAAAGGGGCAATATCACTTTTAATAGGTAAAGTTATTTTTAAAAGAAGGGAACTAGGCTTATCAAAATATTGCAACTCTACTCACCATGAACGAGAAATTAAATTTATAGGCTATAAACAGCGCACTGCACTAGTGAGAAATGTGAGCTTGTAGCCCAGTGAGAAGGGGTGGAAACCGCGGAATAGTATAATACTGATATGCATACTGAATTAGCCTAAAATTTATTATCAGTAAATTATTGCATAAATCTTCTAGATTAAAAATGGTGTGTGACAGTGTGGCCACTCACAAAATTGAGCAACTATGAAGCCATAAGCCTACTGGGCGTTCACATTTCTGATTTTCAGTTTTACAATGTTACAAATGTTAGTTACAGTAAAGACCTGACTTACCATGCAAAAACGCTGGTTATTCGTCCTGGATGCACTATGCACAGAGGATTTTCGTTAACACAAACTAACTAAAGATCTAAACCAAAATCCTCAACGCGATGTCCTACAACTCAAAACTCCCAGTAATAATTTCCGACATGTAGCCTTGATTACTATGTTGCCAACTGACACAGCTCCCAACAACAACGTCCGTACGATGGAGCGCTTTTCCAGCTGGTGTACAGGGTGTCCCTACATCTCCTAAATTTTATAATGTGTCTTTAGGGATTCAAATGACAACCGGGAAATATTATCATTCAACTGCAGTTCAAGAACCATGAACTGCAAAAAGACACTTAAGATTTTCTGATGTAAACTTGAAGTAAATCAATCGCATTAGAAAAATAAAACCAATAAAACTGTTGCAAAATTGCATTTACAAAACGCTTGAAAAAAAATATTTTGCACTCAAGATGATTTTTTTTTCATGGCAAGTTGGCAACTGGGATATAATACACAAATCATTATTTTATTGTAACTCACACTAATGACAGACTCGTAATTGAGTATTAAATGTGCCTTAAAAGGACGTATTTTCATAACTTCTTTAATGAATGCCTGTTAAAATAAACACTGCACACAATAAATTGAATGGAGAGCAAAGCAATATACACTAAGAAAAAAAATAAGTAGAAGACCAAGATTAAGCTTGACTTCCGTCAACAAAATTATGAGGTATTTTTCAATCAATAATAATTCACAGCAGTTAGCAAAAATAAATTACAATGCAAATGCATAGATTATTGCATTTTGTAAACCCATAAATTGTATATAATAGGATTCTATTAATGTGCACATACTGACAATAATATTTGCAAATAAAAAGTTAAAAATGAAAAACTGTGACAACATAATTTCAAAATTCTTTTAACACACACACACACACAATGCACCTTAAAAACCATCAAATCAAAATATTGCGATTGAATGCACGTTCGTATTCAAGCTTGAAATGAATGTGACCATTGCAATACAGCCAATACTTTGAAAAAAATGTTCACTTTGTATATGAATGCATAGAAATTATTTTATTGCACTCGTAAATTCATGGTTTATATTCCATGTATTTAAACATGAAAAATCTCATAGAATTGAGCACGGTTTTTCTCAATGAATTGTTGCAAAGCATTCCTAAAAGCAGTACTGCACTACTGATTAACAGTTGAACAGCTAAATAATCAGGAATGATTTTGACCGAGCTATAAATCATGGAAGACTTTAATCAAAAACTATCTGTGCATTCGTCCAATAAAATCCCTTCTTTTTAAAATGCTACATGTATTTTCAATAAATATTGCTTAGTCCCTGTTACCGAAGTAAACTAATGTGCGGCACAAACCGCATGAGGAAGACCCCTTTTACAAATGATGGAAAATGTCAATCAATACATTTTAAAATGTAGCAATCTTCCTGAAAATATACATATAGTATAGTTTGTAGATATAACAATATTTTTGGAAAATTTCCAATTTTCCACAATATTTTAAGCATTTCTTGTAATATTTTGTCAGCACATCTTCAAGTTCTTGAAATGTAGTTATTAGTAAAGTATTAGAGAAAAAAAGACTACATAGCAATCAAGAGCATCGAGCCAAAGAAGAATATTGGGCAGGCCTGAGATTTACCCCACTCCAGGTAAATTCATATCCTATTATTTTGGCCAACTACAATTTAATTGTAAAATGTGTCCGGTGAGTTGGTTTCATTAAGGCCCCTAAGTTAAGCACTAAGAGAGTAATCTGATAATCGCTATCTCCCTATTTACATTAAGTTGCAAACATATTTGTTCTTAATTTATCTGGCTTTATAAATGCTGCTTCTGCTGACTTCTAAGTTACATCTTTATACAAAAAAATCATCAATCTGTAAGGTAAACCTTGTGTCAATAAAAACCACTCGCAAGTGGTTTCATTCTTACCACCTTGTAAGCATGTCTCATTATAAAAAATCTACATGTAAATTAACAGCTAGTGTATAACAGTTTAAACACTTTAAAATCTTCTGCAATTTTAACATACAAATGTTAAATTAACACCTTGTCTCGTCCTTATAATTATTAAAATCATATATTTTGCTAATAATTGCCTATAAAATTAGATATTTATACTTTGTGCCTGTTCCTCCTGGATTTGCGCATTCATCGGGTATTGCTGATTCTGAGGAAGTAAATAATCAGCAAGGTTACAAGCAATCGCCTTTAACCTCATAACAATTCAGACCCAGGGAAAATATAAAAAAAAATGTATACATTTTGAAGTGGGACTCATTATGGACATGACACATTCTGAAATTTAAAACAAAAACTAAAGGAACGAAACAAAAGTTCAGATTCAGCATTCCTTGTTTTGGTTTTCTTAATTTCAGAATGTACTACATCCACCTTGTCTATTCTGTAAGGGGGAAACTATGTACACCAATTACTAAACCGTTGTAGAAATCACAACGGAATTTTGATTGAACGCAGCTGAATAATGATGATTAACTAATAATCAATAAGTAGTTAGAAATCAAACAATTTCTTAATGTGTGCCATATTCAGCGCTAATTGTATTTTCAAATTTTCACAATACAATTGTATAGGCTAACTTGTACACCCATACTATGCTCGAGTTAGATTGCATTTCAGGCTTATACCCCTATCAAAAATTAATTAATTACACAATACAAAACATTCACAGAAATGTAACAAATGTGCAGCATTTCCTATTTTCAAACAACTTGGTTTTAAATAGGTGGAAGACAATTGATGCTCAAAATGCATCTTATAAAAATGAAGATAACATAACAGTATCTATCTCTTGTGCACAAAGTGCACAAGTTGATCATCAAAGTAAAACTGAAAATACAGATGGAATCCATGCTATTAATAAATATGAAAATCTAAAAAATCCATTTACTATTATTAATGGTCACCCTTTCTCCATTATTATTTTATAAATTTTCTAGGATCAGCGGCTCGATCTACATTCAAAACACATTCGAATGACATTTTTGTTAAATTATCAATAAAGATTGGATTAGAAGCATTAAGTGCAGCTTTTTTAAGATCCTGTTTAAAAATTTGCCAACCTTAAAGATAGAAGAGGGTCTTTGTCTCATCACTTAGGATACCTTTGGATAGGCCCGGAAAAGAAGTGGTTGTGGGGTGTGAAACGACCTTCTCTTATGACATGGACTGAATCACTGAAAGTATACACCCAAATGCACCTTTGCAATAATTATTCCCCAACACTGCTACATCACAAGCTGAAACAAAAACTTGCGTAAATACATAGGATTTTTTGGATTTCATAATTATTCTTAACGAGCATTAAATCGGGTTTCAAGTTCATGCATTTTCAATTAGCTGTTGATTTGAACACCATGTAGAAATTTTGGATACAAGATGAATTGCACACAATATCAATTTAAGCCGCCATGAATTGCACACCCTTAAATTCCTAACTTTGGGATAGGAAATGAATAAAATATGTACTGGTACGAATCTTGAAACATTAAAAAAGTTAAAATAAAAGTAATATAACCACAATGGCACATAATTCCTTTTCTATTATTATTATTGCTCCTTTAACATTGTGCAAATTCAAGTATTTTTTCTTCAAAATTAGTTTCATATTTGCTACAGAAATTTGATTGCATTGCCTTCTAAACAAAATTTTGTTTCCAAATTTCTACAAGGTGGCTGAACATTATTACAATAAAAATGTGAATACACTCACTTAAGTTTATGGTCAAGTTCCACAGTCGGAATCGGGTTAACTTATGTCATGACCCCATTAAATGTTTCATCAACCTTACATTTTGAATCAACTGGTCAACAGACAGAAACGCTTTTGTAACGTCACAACATAATTTTACTTGATTTCGACTATATCAATATGAAATACTTATTTTAGGGAAATTCGGTAGCGGTTGGTTCATTTCGCTGACTGGAATATTCCCACGTACTGCCTTTACTGCTCATCCATATATTTAGACTGCCGAAGGCAGTATATTGCATACGAGTATGTACTTCCACAGTATATATCTCAATCAAGTGGATTAGTTAAATTTCTATTTTGGTGATACGTAATTATTTACACATTATCACAAAAAACAAAACAAAAAATACAAACTGAAATGCTTCTCCATTTGAAGCTTAATACGATAAGGTCATGGACATCCTACTTGGTGTTTTACACGAGCGTGAAGTTGTAGCGTATCTTTCCTGCTGAACGTTTTCCCACAAAGTTGACACCCGTGTCGAATCCTGGTGTCGCAGTGTGTGCGCCGATGTCTATATAAATTGTTACGGTAACGAAAAGTGATTCCACAAACAGGACATGTGTTATCTGATGCCGCCGCTGCTGCCTGGGCTGCAAACTCCAGGAGAGTCTGTTCATATTTAATATCCACTGTGAGATGACAAAATAAAAGATGTCATATTACTTAAGATATTACAATATCTAACGACATAGTAAATTTATAATTAGAAACAAATTAAACGATGGGCAATTTTTTTTTTTAAATTATACTCTGGATTGGCTTAAATTATAATTATCAAAATGGTCAATAAATACAGAAACAAAATGGTTACTTTGTTAAATAAGGATGATAATAGTTCACTTAAAATTAGAATGAACTGTTAAATGCATCTGGACCATTAAACAAGAGAATGGCAATTTGGCTAGTAAAAAACGTGAAAGTAACCCAATTTTAACTTGTATGGCATTTTTATTGAATTGACATTTATAAACAATAAGAGGGAATATTAGGACATCATTGGTCCCAGTATAAATCTAAACTTATATTAAGGAAGACGAGTTCTGCCTAGTTCCTTTTAATTTTTAAAAACCATAAAACTCAAATCAACAAGTTACGATAAGGCTTAAAGTAATTAGTTTACCATAACAAGTTCAGCAATGTGCTGAACACAGTTTCCATTGAGCAGCAAGAAAGTATCGAAGGAAAACATTAATAAACTATAAACTGCAAACTGCACAAGCAAACTCAAACATCAGCTGTAATTAATAATATAATAATAAAATTAAAAAATACCTTCGAGTGAGGACGAGGGCTCGCGTTTCAATGCCCTATAATCAAAATCCGTGGGTTCACGCTTGAATCCCTTGTAGTCGAAATCTCGAGATTGGGAGGGTAACAGCAATCCACCTAATGTCGTAAATCTGTTGGCAAATCCAATATTACTCTTTCCTAGAACAATTAAGAACATCACAAATTATTCAACATAATCCCTGTAGCTGGATTCAAAGATTGTAAAGTCTTGTTTAAAAGTTGAATGAAATCATACAGAAACATTTTTCTGCTCAAGTACAATACTGTACATAATAATAAATGTTGTAATAATACCATTTGATGCTGACACATGAACATTTGATATATCTGCTTGTGATACTGGTACATGAACACCAAAACATTCATTAAAGGTAGTGCTTATAGTATTTTATAAATCAACAGCAGCATTTGCAATTTATAAGAAGCAAATGTCTATAAATTAATTTTTAGTAAAAAAAAAATGATTAGAACACTATATTATATTGCAAGTTTAAAGAAAAACCAGTTTACTTAATGCAAAAAAACCATACATTTACATTGCTATAGTAAATTCACTCACATGTATATCTGCAGAGATTTAAATTGACGATACTGCTAACATTTCAATAGGAAATAGGCTGTTAATACAACCTTAGTAATACCCATCAGGAAAATGATCTTGGGATAAAAGACTCGTTACAGGCAACATTGCTATTGTAAAATTAAAGCTTACTGTAACTTTTAAAGTTCATCTTAGTTATTTTAATCAAAGTTAGTAATATCAGCATTTTTTCATTTACAATGTTTAATATTAAAAATATATTAATAGTACCGGTAATAAAAAAAACTTGATTTCCTGGTCATGACCAAAAATCAAATTTCATTCTTGCCAACAACAGTTACTATCGGTTTCATTTATAGCTCTACAGCAGGCCTGAAAATCACCAGCCAGCCTTAAAAATCTTTCATAAGACTGACAAACTATTCTTGAAATAATTAATACAAACAAGGTTGTAGGCCTACCACATGTAACAAAAATATTCACACACGGAAGTGACTAGTTATTTGTAGGAATTTTATATTTTGTGTACGGTACTGGCCTAATCAATTTACTCAATCTTAACCAGGATGGATTGATTTCCTCAAAAAAAAAATTAATGATTTACTTTATAAAAGAATAATAAATTAGTGGTTTAAATTATGAATATATTTAACAACAAAACGACACCGGATAATTCCACTGAATATGGGAATCAGCTAGTGCAATGTCTTTTTACCCTGTTTTATCAAATGACATTAGGATCCATTCACAATTAAACATTAACACAGTAGTAATTAATGTTTGATCCAAAAAAAAATCACTTGCACATAGTTAGCTGACCAACAAATGACCATTTAAGAATGAAAATATATTCTGTCTGTCTATAGAGTTGGCTTACCTTAAGTTAAAGGTTATTACCAACAAATTATTTACCTGCAGTTAATCATATAATATCAACAATTTGAACATCCTGGGGCTAAAACACTACACAGGCTTTCCATGCAATTTTTAAGACTTTGATTTTTTAAAAGTCTATCATTTTTATCCACCCTGATTTAAACCACAGGTAAAATTATCTTCACATTTAAGATAAGTTAAAGAAATATGGCACCTTGGAAAATAATACTATGTTTCCAACAGATCTTATGGGAACTTTAATTAAGAATGTCCGAATTTTCAGTGTTTAATCCCCTCCTCCTTCTCATATCTGGTTTTGTTAAAATTTGCAGCACAGTACAAACATTGCATCAGTTGCATGAACAAATACAACAAACACCTTGTCTGCTGCATGGTAACTGGTGGTGAGTGTATGAGACCTTCTAAAAAATTTAATAATGATCTATTTTAGTACAAAGAATATTTTAGGCGTCCAAAAATGAGTTAACACATTCTCCCACTTATCCAGTTTTATCCATTTCTGGCTGACCTCCTCCTTCCTCCGTGAGACACTTCCTAAGCTATATGCTGAATGTTTTAACAGCAAACACAAGTGAACATTTTTTTTATTGTAATGATCCCGAATTAGACCAAGATCATGAAAATGTTTCATACTGGGTATTTAAAGAATCTCTATGATAAGCCTTAATATGACTGAGTAAGCCGTCACGCCGGCTAAACATTCGGTTACATTGGGCACATAAATGTTCTTCCCGTTCCAAGCACGATGTGCGCAAGTGACGGTTCAGACTGCCCTTACACGTAAATACTCTGTAGCAATTTGGGCACTGGCAAGTTGAGATTTCGAATTCCACAGCAATGTTGGAAATTTCTCTCAGTGATCCTGTAACAAACAGGAAAAAAATGCTGTTGTAACCAACATGAATATGCTTCAGTCAAAAACGACATTTAGCATTCCTTAATACAGTAGTTTCTGCCCAGATCAGCTTTGGATGAACAAAGCCAATGACCTCACCAATAACTAGTAGGCTATGTCTGAATTTAATTATAGGTAGAATACATGACAATGCAGTCTGACAAAAAGAGCCGTAACTACATCCGTTTACTGTGCCAAATCCTCCAGTTTACTTCCGACAATTTGTGAGAAACAAGCACAGCTTTGTTCAAATAATGTTAACACGCTCGTGAGACATTGTTTAGAATTAAATTTATTTACTTTTAATTGAGCATCGTCTGTTAAAGGTGAAATATAGCAAATGTTACAATTGCAATACATTAAAAAAACAACTGCAAAATGAATTTCGGGCAGTTTGAGTCCACTTTATGGCAATGAATTAAAAAATGTTATCGCATCATGAAACAAGTAAACGTTAGAAACATCATTATTGCAAATGAAAATATAAAGATAACCATATTAAACATAACATTGTAAGTACAGAAAAAGTACCTAATAGTAACTTCACTATCAATAATTCTACTATGTCATTAATTATAAAAATAACTCTTATTATAATTGGGGAAACATTAAATTTAATCATAACTCCCAAAATCTGTCAATTAGTTCTTCAATTTTATATTTACTAAAATGCACATCAGTTAGGCACTCATAAATTTCATAAAATATTTCCCATTTTAGATTTTTCATATCGCTACAGAGGAATGTGAACAGTGAAGGTTCCATAATATTCCGTAACTTCTATGGATATGTAACTGAAGGCAACAATTATTTTTCTTAGACCCTTTTTAATAAACGATAAGTAATCTACTAACGCAAAAGGGTGTATCAGTATTTGTTTTAGAAAATATTTATTTATAGTATGCATGCTTGTTTGCGTTGAGTGATAAACTTTTTTAATACTTGTGAAAATTTAAAAGGGGTGCTTAACTTGCACCTAAAGGTCATGTGTGGTGATGGAAGAGCTTTGAAGGTGCTTTCGATTATAGAATGGTGGTCATATAAAGGTAGTAAAGTGCTACTGGCATCAAATTAATAGAAAATGTGATTCAACAGTCAAAATTTCATGCATGTATAGAATGAAATATTTAAAAATATTGGGAAAATATATATGAATCCATATTCATTCCTGTTTGTGCCCACATTTATGTGTAAGTTTTATTACTTTCATATAGATATGGTCCTTAAATAACCTACAATCAGCGCATATATACATAGGCTGTTTCATTCGAAACGTTCTACAAAAAATAATTTTGGAACCGTTACAGCTAGTCTCCCGAAATGAACTATGTGTCAGTAAAACTGCGTCATCACCCTGCGATGGCACTGCTTACCCCTTTGGACACACACACAGTCCATTTCAGGAATTTGCTGCAAAGGAAACAATTCTGAAGTATTCTTTATGCAAACATGCTTTCAAGCTGTCTGAGTAATAATAATCTAGTAATAAATAAAATTATTGTGATATTATCGTTATTCAAGATTTTTATTTAAGCAGTTTACTTAAAAATGCATGGATGTATTCCTTCCTACTTAATCATGTTGCATTCTACATGATTAAGTAGCAAGGGAGCCAAAAAGCACTTTTGTTATACTCTGTTCCAGTCATTTTTGCCATGACACATTGTCAGTGTAAGCCCCCAGTGGGAGGCAATTGCAAATGATCAAAATAAACTAGTATAGGCCTATAGTAGTATAGAAAGTTAATGCAAAAAACTATACTGGACTATTTTAAAAATGCTTTGATAACTTTTTCTTAACTGCAATCGTATGTTTCAGGCAAATTTAGGAAATTAAAGTAAATTATATAAAAAAATATAAGGACAGGTTCGAAAATAGATCGTTTACAGCCTGTATGTATTAGGGTTAATAACCTCCAAGTGATTTGAAACAATGGTTAAACAAGTACAATTAAAACCAACATTTTGGATCTGTTTTAGAAGCTATTTCAACAAATATGAATTCAAGTAGTAAACATTTCATGTCTTCTAATTTCTAAAGATAGTAAAGATTGGGCAATGGAAGATGAGCATCTTTGGAGAAGTTGCAAGCATACAAAAAGGCCTGATATTAAAACATTTTCCATACATGTTTACATAAAAATATTTGTAAGACTGAAGACTGAGTTTATAATTATATTTATTAGTATTTACATAACAACTTTACCTGATCATTATATGGCATTTGATTGAAACTCCCATTACCTGACTTTTTCATATTTATTGATTCTTAAAGTAGGCCTAGGCACTTCAGATATTTTGAAAATCGCTCAAATATACAAAAGTTGTAATCTTTTCTAACTGCAAGGTGCACTTTAGGTATTGGAATTAATACCTGTTACAAGTATGAGCAAGTAAGAATAAAACGGTTCTACGCTACCCTTGCTCTCAACAATCAATGACGTCAATGAATTTCTAGATTTGAAAAGTTTAGAAGCATATCTGTTATATCGCAATGCAATTAATTTTCAATACACTGAAAATCAATGAATCAAGAGTTTGAAGAGATATATGACTCGTGCCTATTTAAGGCAATTGGCACCAAAACTCATGGAATTCATGTGAAATTCTCTAATGAAAATAATTAGTACACTGCATGCATTGACAAGTGGTGCAGTGCTTAATAGTTTATAGGAAAACATGATTACATAAGACATGGGATAGGGAAGAAATTAAAGTTAACAAATAAAAATTAATCAAATGGAAACGGATAGGAATTGCAAAGACGTCATTGATGCAAACTATTTTTGGGCCTTTTAATTGCTCCTTGTCAGGTAGTCTAGCAAACTAATTCTCCACTAATTCCAAAGAAAATATTTTTTACACATAACAATTTTTCTACAAAATGACCAGGAAAATATTGTTGTCCTCACATTGCCTTTTGCATAGTTTCACAATATACAAACTTAGTTTTATAAAAAGGGCAATATTTACAATTATAATCAACCGTGGACAGGTCTAATCTTGAAAATACCATAGAAATTCACAAAAACTGCCACACTTCAGCACTATAAAGGTCAAAGTGGGAAATCCACAAAAAATTATATATATATATATATATATACACAATTTGTAACATTTTATCTTCTCTGTAAGTCAAAAATAATCCCATTTTTAAAATGTGCAACTTTTTTTTTGGAAATTAGCAAGAAATTTATAGTAAATCAACATTTCATACTGTGTGTAATAAAACAAGATCATATATAACCAATCAAATTCAAAAATTTCTTACACGTAAGCTAAACAAGTAGTTTATGTATTCTTAATTGTTATATTCTATATTTGCTAATTTTTTTCATGCCAAGGTTCAAAAATAAAATATTTTTACAGACTAGAAGAAGAAACAAACCGTATTTCAGTGCTAAAAATTGCTGATAACATGCAATATAAAGCACATGATTTGGAAATTTGGCATGGCCCATTGCCATCTTAGAAAATTTAGTTCGACCACAGGTGGTGGAAAAAAGCAACAATAACAATAAACGAATGCATAAGCTCTTGATTACTTACATTACTATTTTGCGTTCAAGTCTCTCACAAACATAAACAAACTATTACTTTCAACAAGCTCCAGCAAAGAACAAAGTTACAACAACGAAATACCTTTGTTCAAAAACTCGAGCAACGTAACAATGTAGACTAGCCTTAAAGCAACTCTAAATCTTTATCCAGATGGTAAGTAACCACAAACATATTCAAACAATCTTCTATCATGAGCAAACAATGGAACTTGCTTGACATTTCACATTGCAGCGACCAACTTGGGTTATAAAAGACAAGGGCATTACAAATGGAAAAATTCAATCAATTTAGATATCGGTTTCAGGAAAAGGCACAATTAACTACGTAAATGTAAATTATTATGAATTTCAGAAAAACCTGAATAATTAGAAAACAAAATGTGGAAATTTATTACTTTTTAAGAATTCAGGACCAGGTAGACACCATACCATGAAAGAAATGCTCCAGAATAAGATGCACTGTTAGTCACTCGGAAAGTTAATTCAATTATAAAGTTTCTGGAAATTTCATTTCCTATGCAGTCGACCGACACCTTAGTTTCATCCACTTAAAACTAAATTGAATTTAAAATGGATATGCCCTTGTCCTTATTTATGAATGCGTTCTACAAAACAGTTATAAAATGACGTGATTATCAAGAAAAAATATAATTTGAAAATAAAAATAAACAGAATGTCTACTAATTGGTAAACATTTCATGCCCATGTTTTGGATTAACGATTTTAGGTCTTTGTTATTTTGATATATAAATTTCATATGAAGTAACAGCTATAATTAACAATGGTGCATCCACAAACATTATTGATTTTGATTAGTAAAATGTCGGCTGGATTATCAATTACTTTGGTAAGGTGGAATCACCGGGTTTATGTGTTGGAAATAAAGCCAACAAACATTTAAAATGGAATAAATGTATATAAAAATTGGTTAATAGTGTAAAGGCAAAAAAAAAAGTATTGAATATTTTGCAGCTCGATTAGCTTGTGGTATGAACGATGAAAATAACATAAAAGTAACAAGAAATGATGTAGATATGTACAGATGCAAAAATTAGTTTTTAAAGAGTTACGGGAAATAATACAAATAAAATAAGCCGTCAAATTATCTTGATTTCAAATCAGAGACTGTGCTGTAATGCCCACTTAAAAATATTAAAACACAAGTAAAGGAACTCCTGAAATGAATTGTAAATTTGTAAATCAGTAAATGACTGGTAAATTTGATTATAAAACTAGACACTATTTATAGTGATTTTGAGGGTAAATACATTTGGAATGATAATGTTACATGTATTTGATTTCAAAGGTTAGGATAGTAAACCAAACTCTAATTGTGACATAAACGCAACGCCCTCTGCAGACACATCCATTTACTGATTCCAAAAGGGAATAGCATGAAGCTCCTGGCCACAGCGGTACCCAGAATTGGTGTTTACCAGAATAGAGTTTACCAGAATGGTGTTACCCAGAAACTGGATAAAAGTGGATTTGGCGTTAACCAGAATTGGCATTGTACAGAAAATAAATTGGCGTTAATCAGAAAATCACCTATAAAATGTTAAATGTGAATAATATTGGTATTTTTCAGAACAATCAAGTTTTCTTGGTCTGATATGATAAAAATAGAAAGAATCAGATGATTAATTTATAGCCATTTGATGAAAGTACTATTTCGTTTAATTTTCTCCATTAAAATTAAAATGATAGCAAAATTAAGAGTGCATTAGAATAAATCAAGACGTAAAAACTCGACTGAATAACCAAAACATACTGACATACAAGATTTTATGAAATCATGATCGAATCAAAGTTAAAATTAGCTATTGTCTAAATCAACTTAATTTCTGGCAATCAAAATTAAATTCGAAAAGCTGACTGCATGTGTAATGGCTCACCAAACACAACTTATCAGAACTCTTACCAGTGAATTCGTTTTCTGAATACTACTCATCATGCCAATTTAAGTTGAGCATTCTAGATAATGCCAATATTTATCAGTCTTGCTTGAAAACGATTTATTTCTGTTTAACGCCAATTTTTATTCTGTGCAACGCCAATTCATTCTGGTTAACGCTAAATCCACTTTTATCCAGTTTCTGGGGAAACGCCATTCTGGTAAACGCCAATTCTGGGCAACGCCTAGTAACCGCCACAGCGCCATGAATGTTATATCAATAAAAGTTTGAATTCAGATTTAAAAGGGGAATTTTGTTTTCGTAAAGTACCAGTTTACTGATGGCGCTTCGTTTAAGCTACACTCAAGGATGGTTCTACTATATAAACTAGTAATTGTTTACATTTTACAATGGCATATCAGGAGTTCATTTTGCACGTATGCATTGCAAATGCCTTTTAATATGGTGCTTTCAAATATGAATAACAAAAGAAAAACAATAACAGGATGATTGCAATGTATGCAATGAGCAAAATGTCCAATCTCGGACATGAAACCAGTTCAATACCTGTTTAGTATGAAAAACGAAGTATGGATAACAAGTAACTATGTGACAGGTTATTAAACAGCCTAACAAGTGGTTTATACAAAAATACTATTGCTACTGTTTGGATAAAAAGATATAAATCGCAACTCAACATGCCCTCGTAACATTCCAAAAAGACTAGAGTGATTCACTGGTATTTTGAGTTGCATTTTAAAAATATAATATTATCGATCTATTTTTAATAACTGTTCATTAATCATTGTTTTGGGGAAAAGCTTTTTGAAAAGAGAAATCAGAATATAAACAAAAACATAACGTGTCACCGGATTGATAATAATTTTGTAAATAATATAGAGTGTAACAAGAATGAATTGCATCTGCCAATGAGAAATGAAAGGACCAGGAGCAATACTTTAAAAAATAAAAATTAAAAACTAACAACACCAGGTGGTGTGTAAATGATCCATCTGCTGGCTGCTTAGACTTCAGATTTAAAAAAATTAAGCGTTGGGAAAGAAAATAATAGATTGGAATAATTATACAAATTACTACAGAAACTAAAAATACATGCAAATTAACAAATAAGAAAACTTTCTCAGGCTACCTTCGCCTGCATATGTATAACCTAAAAATATCAGACAACTTAATTAATGATTTATAATTACAATGTAGGTGATAAAACTTTGCATATTATATGGGGACGATATTAACATTAAAAAGTTAACAACAAATGAGTACGTACAACTTAGATTTAGATACGAAATCTATGAAAAAATAAAAATGGCATCTTTTCTTGCATGAAATATTTTCACATTACCGATTATAAAACACATTTCATCTCTTTGATGAACATTTGACGAACATTTAAATAAGAAATAAAATTCTAAAATTTTCTCTCAATAATCAATATTAATGCCATTGCTGTCAATCAAAATGTAAAGAAAATAAATGGACTGGATAGACAACACCGGTAACAATTTGAATTTTTCAAGGGCACTTAGCTTTAACCATAATCAAACAGCCTCGTTAGTTGGCAACTTGAGAATGACACCTTAAGCAAGATTATTAGTTTTGTTTTCAAATAGGCCTGGCACATAAGGAGTAGAACTTACAATTCAGAGTTGAGTCAATTTTTTAAAACAAACCCCTTGAAGAATTGAGGATTTGGTTTAAAATTAACTGAAATTCCTCACACCACAAAGTCCTTAGACATACGATTAAACAAATACGATTAAACAAATCGACCTAATGTAATATACCTTTTGGTATTTCTCAACTCCATCAGATAAATGAGAAGCACTTTGCTGATCAAATGTACTAATTAAAATAATGTCATTATGCATTAATTAAATACCTATAGATATATACTTTTATCGATTTTGAAACAAGGTACGTATTTTCACGACAAATTTTAAGTGAAAACAGTTTTTCACATTGAAATATGGACCAAACAGGATTAAATTTAAAATTCTAAGGGCCAGTTGCACCAACAACAGTTGGTTATTATGATCATGTGACTGATTTGGAACAATGAAAATTCAGAAATGTAAAGAAAACCTAAGATTAACATTGGGTTCATGCAACTCTTGCTGGTAAAAGTCCCTAATTTAATCTGCATTTACCCTATACCAAATTGCATACCAGTTGGTAGGCGACGCCATTCAGAACAAAGAAATCAAAATTAAAATAATATTAACTTTAGCATAATGTAATTAAGTATTAAATGGCATTCGGTTACGTGAAATTCACATTACAAATTTGATTTGTTTCGATCGCATTTCCGCAAAATCTACCACTTAGTTACCGTAGTAAATTAACTTTAATCGATTCATTGTAGCATCTTGCTATAGTCTAACTCACATAGACCTGCCAGCAGTTTACTCATGTTTATTCTAACGCAGCTGCATGAAGGGCTTATTCATGAGACTGTGATTGGCTGCAGCCGCCATGGCGCCCCGCCCATGCCAAAGCCCCTCATGCACCTGTGGATGAATACACATAGTAAACTGCTGGCAGGTCTATGTGAGTTAGACTAAAGTAACTAAAGACCTGAATTTCTGTGGCAATCAAAAGTTAACTTTACCATAACAAATTATCTGTATAGCCGAGGCATTCGACTATCAGGTTTAATTCCATATTTTCTGCACTTTTTTAATATAGTTTATCTTTTCTTCAAATTAAATAATTGCATTTTAAAATGCATGTGTTCTAATACTACACGAAATTCATATTAAATTTGTGATTAGTTTTGATCATATTTCAGGGAAATCTAATATGAACATAGTAACAGAAATACAAGCTCACTTTATTAATAGGCCTAGACTAATAAAAAATTAGAAGACAAAAAATAAATTATTTAAATCTTGCTTAAGGCAGCAATCCCAGAAACCAATAATAATCATCTCAAGTTTCATGGCATAATAATGGCTTGACTCAATGCTCATGGAAGCCATGCTTTCTCTCTCAATATATACATAAACAATTACATATTACTTTATACAATCAATCTTTTAAACTCTCCCAAATCATAAAACCCTGCTTTAGAATATTTCTTTTTTTTTTTTTTAAATCTTACATCCTTTCTTCTTTACAAACAAGATACCCAGCCTGCTCAAGCGTTTCATTTTGCTCATCATTGGTAGCACCTTGGGGTTGCTGTCCTGGTACGGGCGTTGAAGATGGATTCTTGACAGGAAGGCCTGGATGACGTTTTTTGAATTCCTTCCACCAATCATTTGATAGACCCTTTTCTGGATTACAATGTATACTCCCTGTAGGAATTCTGCCTTCCCGCCTTAAAAGCGTATTACCATACTCCAACACACGTCTCCGAGTGACAGGCCTGCCTATTGCTGCCATATCCGTAATATATTTCACAATTTTCTCTTCTTCGTCTTCGTTTAGAATCCTGGGCTGTCCTCGTTTCGGGATGTAGCCACAATAATCGAGACGAAAAGAAGAAGGCGAATATGCGTCACCTATGTGAAACATTGGGCATTTGGTCACTCGTTGACCAAAATCATGCATTTACCCATTAAAACTTACAATCTAAATTATCCAATCAAAGCAGAGAAATAGAAGGGGAGTAAGCCAAGAAAAGAAAATATTGCTCGTTTGACCAATGCAAACAAATTTCAATGGACAACCATGGATATGGTTCTGACTATTAATGTTATATTATAGGCCTACAGAAGTCATACTGAATTCTGTTCATGGATTTCCATGACTTTCCCTGGCAAAAACCAGTTTTCCCCGACTTACACTGATCAAAGTAACAATTTTCCCTGACAAGGCAAATTATACAAGACAATTTTTGCGTTTATTTTGCAGAGAGAACATTGTTGCCTACAACTAGCAAAAATGAAATATCAATTAATCTTGGAAAATTAATTGAAATACTTAAAGAAAATAACAATTCTTCTCGAATTAATTTTAATCCCAACTTCTTAACCATGACTTTTAAAAATTGGCTGATTTTTGGATAAATTTTAAAATTTCCAACTTTGGCCAGGCACATTCCTCCACCCCCCTAACTTTTACAAAAGTCGCCATCATTGCAGTGACAAAAATATGCTTTATAACAAAAAGAGTAGACCTTAAGGCTTCAAATAGATTGCCTTATCAAAATATTTATCAGTCAATAAATAACAATTTAAATTTTGATATTATCCAGGTTGAATTTCAAATAAAGATGGAAACGGCATCTAGAATTTGTTGAGCAGTCACTTTCATTTACCAAACATGCAGTGTTTAACATTGCATGTAACTAAGAGCATAAGACCGGCCTTTATATATTGAAATTTCAGTAAATGCCAGTAAAAAGTGAATAGAGATTAAACTAAACTCAAATTCACCCTGAAATTGTTCCAGGTGCACACCCTGGTGGCAAGTTTGGAATTAAGGTCAATATGCCTCAACCAACTATCATGAAAGGGTGGTCCCCTGTCACAATGGGAACTACGATAGATAACGCCTTGACAATAGAGGGCTTGACAAACAACCAATGAGGAATGACTCATTTCTGGTATTATTTGAGGGTGAATCCGAGTTTAGCGGTTTTTCGAATTAGCTAAAAAAAAGCTTGCTGAATTTCTCTATTTAAGGTTAGACAACCAAAATGTTTGGTAGTTTAAGGCTACCCAATTATGACTTCACAACAAGCGTGATCAACCTGGAGGCAGGTCAATTAAGTTTCAAATATTCTGATTAAAAGTGAACACCCATCACCTAGCAAAAAACTGCAGAATAGGCCTATCTAATCTCATGTATACATTTTTTAAGGTCAGTCTATGCTACTGAAATAACCTGCACTTTTAATATTATATATCTGGTATGCCAATTTTTTTTTATAATTATTAATTTGCAAAACAGTGGAAAGATTTTGAGTTTGCAACTTCATAACTATGGCAAATATGATATTTTCAAGGAGCTGTCATATGCCTTCCCTCATAACCTCAGTCCCTATACATTTGCTTAAATTTTTAATTTCAGTTTACAAAAACAAAGCTTGATTGGGTTTGGGTCATAGGATTATTTAAGAAATTACTTAATCAAAGACAAGGACAATCGAGCAACATTGAAATACTTGATATAGGTAAGCATACATTATGTTAGTTAAGTATGAAAAAGTGCAAAATAACAATCTGAAGTGAAACCAGTTCCATCTTATTACGTCACAATAAATTTATGAACATAATCATTAACGATTCTATATTTAAACAGGAATTTAATGCCTGTTGAAAGTAAAACAAAATCATATATGCCTGTCTTTTACATTAAAATAAGCTTGCAAAGTAGCCACATTACATGCACTAATTAATGTATAGTCCTTCAAAATTCAAAAACATTAACACTTAAGATTTAAGTGGATCAGCAATTACACTATCATTGACCATAGAATTCCATTCCCAACATTTATTTTGTTAAGTGTTGAGATTTAAACCTAGTTGGATATAGAAAAGACCATGGTAAGTAGCTTTTCAATCTATTCCAGGTCAATATTTCATAAAAGCATGTGTATGACCGTGACATTCGGGATCATAGTGACAAATTTGTAACAACTGCCAACCTTTTCGATCTCATAAAGCGATAACTGCAAAAATGCTGTCACTGTCACAATCATGGACAAGTGTCACTGCCACAGGCTTTTATGATAATACCCCAGAGTCATAATTACAATAATCTAGTGTAGGCCATAGAATATCATTAAGGCCGGACTTCGGTACATTGCGACACCCACTGCAAATGTTAAGATAATTTTGAGGAATTTACCAGTATGAGGATTGGCAAATCCAACGACTATTTTGTTTTGCATTTATAGTTACAGTATTGCACATTTTTTACTACAAACTTTATACCAATATGGCACATCACAGAGTAATAGCCATTTTACCGTAAAACATAATAAAAAGTGAAGAACTTCCATTGAATTAGGTCTACACCATAAGTAGGTACGTATCCTACTAGCGTTGTCCAATCCTTTTTCATAATTTTTCACAGACAAACAGTTTGGTGAATACTTCTTAAATTTTCTATGATTAACTTGAATGTTGTAGTTTGTAAATAAAAATTTAAGATGCTGTAACACTATAAATGCAAAACAAAATGTCTCAATAGCGAGTTAGCAAAAAGAGTGGGCAGCACGCAAACCAGCATTATCTTACATTGTAGTGACTACTTGATCATTTCTGTAACATCATTATATTGCTTCTTTCCTAAGATCATTATAAACTAAAATTGAAAGTCCTGAAAAGCAAGTAAATTTAATCCACATAATATGTATAATGGCTCTCTCAATACAGCAGTGAACGTCCTTTCAATATAGCTATTACATTTTAAGTTTGATGTTGGTGCTGAAAATATCGACCAACATCCTTCCCTTTAATATGTATTACTGTAGATTTATATGTAGATATACTCCAGTTATTACATGGGTACTGGTACTGACATGCATTCAAAAAAAAAAAAAAAACACATTCGTCATGTATTCCTTCTCTAAAAGTACAAAAAAATACCCCAATATGCAACCAAATTTATTCATACCTGCTCTATGACACAAAGTCTCAATTGTCTAAGAAGTTCCAGACTTAAAATAACGTTGGGAGTCAATAATCACTTTTCACAGGGTTTTACCAATGCCAATCCTCATTAAATCTAGGCATAGCTGTCCATCCATGCATTCAGTTACAATCCAAGCATTATTTGCAACTCACTTTAATATCTTTAAAAATATAGATCTGCTATTTAGTAGATGTCAGCAAAATGCACCATCAATTAAGTTTGTAGATTTGGACATTTGTTTGCACAATTTAAACAATTGGAGAATGTCAACTAGTACACGTACTGTGACCAATTCCAACAAAAACCTGGCCCCAGTGTAATAAAGGACATATTTTCAAGCAGTTTCGTAGTGAGTACAAAAGTACTCTTATCCTGTATTAAAGGTCTAGCTGAACTTTGAATATATATATATACATGTATTATATATAGTCAAATCATAATTAAGGAGACTGTCCACACTTTTAACAGTGTGGGCCTATGGGAATTTCAATGTTAAATTTGTTTTCTTCAAACTGTTCTAACCCAAGAACGGGTAAAAGTTCAACAATGGGGTTTGATTTTATTCAAAGATTATTAAATTTACTAAAAACTGATGCATGATTATGACGTCACATGCATTTTGA
>JAQIXP010001020.1:0-20635 GCA_034700285.1 Proteroiulus fuscus
TACCACCAACGGTTACAAAATGGGACTCAAAAATAATCTCTATGGGCGTTTAACATTAGTGAAACCCACCCTTAAAAACTACCATCGTTACTATAAATTGTGGCAAAGAATTGAATAATTGAATTGCCAACTAAAAAGTTTCAATAACAGAAATAAATACGTAGTCTAGAAACCTCAAGAAAAAATCCTTCGTCCTTCTTTAAATTGTACTTTTAAGAACCAATCATCTGGAATAATCATTTCGTGATCTTACTAATTTAATAAATTTCAGATATTTTAACTTTAGCCTAGTTTATAAACTCAATAATTCCAAATCCTTAAACCACAAGTAATAGGGTGTATTCCATTGATTATACTTTTGAAAATAAATATATTTTGTAATTCATGTTTGAATCTTTTCTAATTGAATGTTTTTAGATATATTTGGGACCCAAGCTACATTGCCATATTCAATAATTGGTAAAATATATTTAAGTTAGTATCTCAATAAAATATTTGGCCACACTCCTATACTAGTATTTTTAAATATAACACTGTAGGGCATGATATGACTCAAATATAGCCCAATAATATTTAGTGAAAACCCTCCAGATTTATAAGGTCAATCAGTGGACTCCCAAAAATTGATTTGCACTTAATTTATATACATTCCACAAATATTTAAAAGTTCTATGAAATTTAATTTAAATTAAAAAGGTATTATAGTACTTAATTTTTATCATTACATAAGTATTATCCTTATCCTTATTGTGTTTTATCTAATTAATTATTATTGGGTATTGTTTGGATCCACAAGATTGGGTCCCTTGCTGCGCTCGGACTTTAGTCACAAAACATCAGTGTTTCTGCATTCTGTTGAAACTGGACTCCCCAGGCTATAACCTATAATTAATACCCAGGCTTTTAATGAATTACTGACTATCATATCACAAAAATCTTTATGAGTGGGACTAAACTGTGTGGGAAAATTGTATATTATTCCTTAGCATATTCAATAATACAATCATTTTTGTAATCAGGGAAAGGCTTAATTTTTTTCTACAATTATACTTTTGAATACAAAGAGAGTTGGTAAATGGATTTCGAAGGAATGCAGTTGTGGTTGATTTTTAGTGGAACTGCCCCAACACTCGCCTGGAGCAGGCTGGAGGAACTTTGGCGAATCGCAAAAAAATGATTTTGTAAATTAGATTTGGTGAACCCAAGATGAGCTAATGACTAGTGAAGCAGAAATTGGAAGTAAGACATGATTTTGAAAGGGGAAATATAGGCCTAACAATAATCAGTAATTATGACTACATAAATAGCTACTAATGAAGAAATTAGTATGTGAATTGTTATTGATTTCCATGTGGGAGTTACGAATTTTTTGAAAAAAAAAACATGTCTGGAGTTGATAAGAAAATTGTCAAGTGCATGCTGAGTCTGTTGCCATGCAGGACTACATATATATTGAAAACAAAAATGAAATCACGTGATTTTTTAATGAAAAAATTAGTGCTTTTACGTCTGGTTTTGCTTATTAATATGGTTAAAGATGAATTGACACTTGATTTCAACTAGGAAACTCATGGAAATATCAGAAAATCTACTGCATCTATGTTAAAATGAAAAAAAAGTATTATCAGTAATTAATTTATTGGAAATTTATTAAAAAATAATACGATCTATTTGCAAAATTTTAAATAGATACAGAAATAGTTATGGACATTATTTATATTAAGCATATAATGAATTAATTGTTTGTTCAAATAAATTAGTAGAGCACTGTAGTTATTAGAGCACGATAAGAGTTACTAGATCAACCATAATCCTTGGCACATAGTTACCTAACCAATAAGTGATCCTTGGAGTTTTTCAATTGATTGTTTGCATGGTCGTGCAGTTCCCCTATTTTTTTTTTTTGCAAAAAAATATCATAGTATAAATAGAAAATGAGCTGCTAGTTTTTCTGATTTTTGTAGTTATGGAGACCTATTTTTTTATCAAAATTGTCTTGATATAACAAATAAACTAATAAATTTCCTAGTTTAAAATTCTGATTTTGTGAATTAAAAAAAAAAATCATGATAAACATTTTAAAAAATTCAGATTTTACGATGTCTTCTTCTTATTATCTTTTCGAAAAATAGTAAATGTTTAAAATTAATAAAATAAGGAAATTTTTTTCATTTTCTTTATTTATGTATTTATTATTTTTTATTCAAAAGTTTTTATTTATGCAAATAAAGTAAAGAAAAATCCAAGTTACAAAAATCTCATTATTTATTATTTAAATAAATCCTATATGTATATATATTTTTTTATTTTTTTGGTTTTATGCTCTTTTCATATTATTATCTAAAAAGTCATGATTTTAAATTAAAAAAAAATAAAATTCGATTTTAATTAGTATCTTATTTTTAATTTTTTTTTCACAAAATGATGATTACGGTAAAAAAAATTGAAAAAATAAAATTTTATGATTTCTTATATTTTTTCTCAAATGAACTAGTGTTTCAATGATGCTAATATTTAAAAAAATCAAATCTTACGCTAATTTTTTATTTTTTATTTTTAAAAAAAATCATTATTGAAATAAGTTTTTTCTTTTCATTTTATTTCTGAAAATAGTGTTGACAAATTATACAAATCTGATTTTTTTTATATATTTTTCTAAATCCAAGGCATTTTAAAAATTCAATTTTTTTTTCTTTCTTTTTCAAAAAGAAAGCATCTGTTTGTGGACCTGGAAGTAAATTTTTGATTGTGATTCAGTTTATCTAAGAAAAAATAACATAGTGACTTCTTGTTAACACATTCAAGACATGTCCAGATGGTATTTTTCAAGTGTTTCTACTTTGGTTTGAAATTGAACTAATGCGTTTTGCAGGTGGCATGTACTATTTTGGTAGAACAGTGTCAAGGGTTCCGTTCTATTTGCCTATTTATGGTAAAATTGTGCCTTAAATGATGTAACTATTCTGGACAAAATCTGCTGGAATTATTTTGAATGTTTTGTACATACAAGTGCAAATTAATCCATGTGAAAATACCAATAGGCCAATACCACTGGTATATTACAGTACAGTACTACCAGTATTCCAGATATATGTCCTGCAATAAGGCAAGCATATTGGTTGTATTGGAAAATCATTAAGACCAATATGCCAGTACCTAACCCAACCAGTATTATTAAAGTTTAATTGGTATTTGGAACCAGTATTTCAAATATTTACACACAAATATAACCAGCATTTTGGCTGTACTGGCAAATACAATGGTTTTTAATGCAACTTTTTAGCACCCAATTAGTATTGTTGGAGCTTAATTGATGAAATTTGATGGCAGGGCAATTGACCATACTGGTATAATGGGACTAGTATTCCAAATATTTGCACACAATTAACACCAACACATTGGCTGCATTGGCCATTTTATTGTTTAATGCCATCATTACGATACCAACCCAACCAGTATTATTGGAGTTGAATTGGTAGCATCATATTTGGCTGTACTGGTATATTGATACCAGTATTCCAAATATTTGCACACCTTAAAAGTCAACACAATAGCTGCATTGGAAAATTCATTGGTAATTGTCACTACCAATACTCAACCAAAACCAGTATTATTAAAGTTGAATATGGTATCATGGAATTTGGCCCAACTGGTATATTGGGACCAGTATTCCAAATATTTGCACACAAATAAAACAAGCAAATTGACTGCTTTGGCAAATTCATTGGTTAATGCCAGCATTACAGTACCCAACCCAACAAGGATTATTGGAGTTCAATTGGTAGCTTGGTATTTGGCTAAACTGGAATATTGGAACCAGTATTCCAATATTTACACACAAACAAAACCAGCATTTTGGCTGTACTGGCAAATACAATGGTTTTAATGCAACTTTCCAGCACCCAACCAGTATTGTTGGAGTTTAATTAATGAAATTTGATGACATGGCAATTGACCATACTGGTATAATGGGACCAGTATTCCAAATATTTGCACACAATTAACATCAACACATTGGCTGCATTGGCCATTTTATTATTTAATGCCATCATTACTATACCCAAGCCAACCAGTATTATTGGAGTTGAATTGGTAGCATCATATTTGGCCGTACTGGTATATTGGTACCAGTATTCCAAATATTTGCACAAAAATAATGTCAACACATTAGCTGCATTAGAAAATTCATTGGTAGTTGTCCCTACCAATACTAATCCAAAACAAGTATTATTGGAATTAAATTGGTAGCATGGCATTTGGCCACAGTATAGTATCAATATAGCCAAAAGAAAATAACAATCTGTAAATACCAACAAAGTAACTCTATACTACTCATATTTATATGCTGGGTTTGGACAATTAACATACTAATATGCTGACATAATTTTTGTTGGTATGTACCAACATGTATTGTTATAGTGGTTTAATTGCAGAAAAGTGAATGGCTAAAGTTCATTTCTTGCAGTGTACAACCAATAATGCAATTTAACTACCAGTGCTACCAATAGGTTTAATAATGGTAACAATATCACTAGCATTCAAACTAATCAAATGATATTATTGGTTTTCACTGGGGCAATAGTCCTTAATATTTGTCATGTTGAAACTTTGGCATGTCTTTATTAATGCCCACTTTAGATTTTGATTATCTGCTCTAGTGGTTTTTCAAGCTGTTTCAGCTCTATTTTTAAAAACCTTTCAACTATTTTTACTCCCTCGTGCTTCTTTGCACTTTACTTGAAATTGTCTTCAAGAGAAGTGTCATCTCATATGAACAATGACTTAGACATTTTACATCATATACTCGAAAAAGACATGAACTTACAAGTATACCTCCTACTAGTTCTGCAGTACAACTTTGAAAACAATATAAATTTGACAACTTGGTCATAAAAAGAATAGCCTAAAATTGTCATGAAATATGTAACATGCAATTTGTCATACATGTCTAATTTTGATATGTCATTGTAATACCAAAAAGGTAAAGTTAGCATCATTGTTCATTTATTTTATTCAGAAAGGGTGGACAGTTAGAAATGACACAAAAGTAAAACTTACAAACCAATAATCAGATTCATTTTAAATTTGCAGTACAAATACTAAAACATGTTAGTTTTTAGTAGAAGTCACTTTAGATCTCCATGTGGCCTCTGTGGCATGCAGTTGCTAGATTGAAACTGTTTTATGAAATACGTCAGTAAATTTGTAGGCCCCTGTTCCAATAAAAAAGATAAAAAAAATTGGAAAAACTTTTCTGGAATGCAGTTTTACTGTGCTGTTTCATAAAACTGTTAGAATCCAATATTCCAGGGTTTCCAGGGCTACACTATTATTGCAGTTTTATTACAGGCAAGAATCCACAACTTTTGCAAACAACTGTGTATTCACGATCAAAATTTGTTTTAAATTTTCTTTTCAAAAGAGTTATTAATGTTTATTGAATTCTTGATAGCAACAGAAGACCATGTAAAAAATGTGAAAGTAATCCATATAACCATTTTCAAATAAAAAAAATAATTTCACTTAATAAAAATACATTTGTTAATATGGTAAATAGGTGAAATTTTTCTAGTGACAATATTAAAAAATGCAGTTTTATCAAGTAGAATTATTTTTTCATTTGAAAATGGTCTTAAATATTTTTAAAGTTTCTATATGGTCTTCCATTACTATCAAGAATTCAATGAAAGATAATATATTATCTTAGTGAAAACTTCCAATATGGAAATGGCACGTCCAGATGAAGTGAGTTTGTTGCTCAATTTAGAAAAAATGAAATTTGTCCGCTACGATAAAACACAGAGAATGGAAATATGCATGCCCACTTCATCTGAATGAACCATTTCTGTATTGGAAGGATATCGTCTCAGGCCCTCAGACAATTTATCTGTAGTAGAAACGTGCCTTTAAAAAGCTTGTTTTAAATATAATAAATTGTAGTCTATAGTCTTTAAATTTCATTTTGACTTTATGGACTTATGGTGAAAATAGGCCTATATTGTTGTGGAAGAATAAGTAAATATTGTGGAGGGTTAAAATAATTTTAATGTGGAGAAATTAATATTGGTCAAGGTTATATAATATTAAATGATAGGCAGCTATATAGTTAAATATGAGGTGGCATAAATAATTTGATAGGACAATTTTTGACAAGCAATTTGTGACAATTAAAAATTGGATCAGCCCATGCAAAAATTTCCACACCTTTACATCTGCGTGATTTTAATATTTACATGAAACTGTTTTAAGCTTAATGCAAGCATAATTAAAGTATTGCATCCTTTTATATATTATACTGTCATATAATGCTGTTTGTTCAGAAGGAGATAGCTTCATTCAACTTAAATCCATTTAATTAAACTCTAATTAAATTGTACATTAATTTGACTCAATTTTCAAATGAAATGCAAAAGCTTCTGATGCAACTCATATGAATGGATATCTGCAATATATCAGATGAAATTGGGGTAAAATTCAGTGGTTTAATTAGCTAATTAACTGCTGCTTACCCTATTATTAATGAAGGATTTAAACCAATTTATAGCAGACATTGTAATCCTATTTAACATGAAATATAAACCTTGAAATATAATGATAATCATACTATGTGTATATAGTAATTGAATAATTGCAACCCTTTATGATTCAGCTGTTGGCGCCAGAATGGGAATTTCAGCATGAAAAAGATGATTTTTGGCAAATATTGTTAGCTGGTGATTTGCTTTGTTTTTTTGGCCCACAGCATTTGGTTTATCCATGCATACCATGCTAACTATATTTCTATTTTGAAATAACTGAATTTGCATTTATATTAACTCAATTTCTTTTTATGGTATTTTACATGGTTTTTACAAAAATACTGAGCCAAGATGGTGTTAACACCAGGGACGTCATTTGGGGAGGGAGGGCAGGGGAAGCATTTGCCCCCCCTAACTTTCTGACATATAGGCCTACTAAATAAACTGGCAAAATAGGTACTTTTGGTGAATTTTAGCCCATTTTTGAGTATTTTTGAGCAAAAAAAGTCGCCTGCGGCGCACAAATACTTTCAAATTTTCGCCTGCGGCTAAACATTTTGAACATTTTTCTGGGTCTGCATGCCCCCCCTAGCAAAAAGTTGAAATGACGTCCCTGGTTAACACTCCCGCCTGGCATTCGGGAGACCTGGGTTCAATTTCCATGGTTGGCGGTCTTGACATGTTTTTTGTGGTTTCCATGGTCCTTCCAGGTGAATACTGCGACAGTACCACTCAGTCGGCCTCGACCACATGCATCCTCTCACTTCCCAAAAGAAAGGTAGGCCTAATATAAAGAACGAAAAGCTAGTAACCTGGTAGAGGAAATTCCAAAACAAATTCAAACTAATGAAAATAATACAATGTCGGCACAAATTAAAGCATTTGGAAATATAAAGAGAGTGTCATAAAATCTATGAATAAATAAAGCTTAACAGAGTGGTCGTTAATTAATTAAAGTTCATGTTATAAATTTTAGTATTATGTTAGTTTTATTCAAGGGTGGATCAAGTCAGGAGGCCAAGGGGGTCATGGCCCCCAAATCCTTATTTGCACATCAGAGGTGACCCCCTGTACCCCCACTGGCTATAGATTCATTGTGTGCGCAGATGCACCCATGCAAATTTGGTCTGCTGGATCCAACCTTGGTTTTAATAAAAACAGAATAATTATAGAATCTTTTTTTTAAATTGAGGTATGTTGGGTAAACATTATGTAGTGGTAATTATTATAAGGTGGATATTTTTTTCTCACAGCATTACAATAGTGTGGGGTTTTAAAAATGACAAATATATCATTTCATAGTTAATAACCAGTCCCAAAATAAACTGAATTCTATCAAGACTTCATTTCCATCCCAAGTCTGTCAACTATGAACCACCATAGAAACTATTTTTCCATGGTTTATTAATTGAACCAATCTTCGGCTATCATGCATGCATGTGTGAACTCTTTTTCATGAAGATGTAATCCTTTTCTTCTTTGCAATCGCCACAAGATTATTGAGTTATACTCTTATATAGAGCTGGAAATTTGTTGTTGTCCATTGTACAAAGATTATTGTAGGTGTTGGTTAAGCTTTATTGTTTCAGTGTTAAAATTCATGGGATCACCAGATATTGGCAATAATGCTATTAGCCTTATTCAGCATTGGCAACAAGTTGCATATTGCTTAAACTATCTTTTTCAAACAATGCCATTTAGATCTTAATGGCAATGTATGTGGTCTGAATGTAAATTGAACATGTAATGCATGCATTTGAAAACCTGTTTGGTTAATGTTTCAAATAATCTTCTACTTGTAAAGCAGAAAAATGTTTGAACAATTGTTTAAAAAAGTCCAAATTACTTGAAATTTTATAGTATGTGGTAGTTTAGAATTGCTGTAGGAATGACCTATTTAGTCAATTCTTTTTCTAAAACTATTATGTTAAAATAGCACTAAAGGAAATTTTCCTCTAAAAAGTTATCCTAAATCACAATTATATAAACATTTTAAAAATGTTATTTGAATTTTTAATAGTAATCTAGGTATAATTGGAAACTATTGATTTTACTATCCATTGATATTAAAAAAAATTGTGGCTCAAGCTCTGCATGTACTGTCCTGCACATTTACATTTTTAATATTATCCATATTGATGAAGCTCGTTTATAGTCAGAGTATACTGGTGCTAAATGTCCATTATAATAATCTCAAGCAGTCATCAATCATAATAGCCTATTGTTAACTATCATATTTCAAGTTGAGGTTTGTAATTCCATAAAAAGCATCACTGTATGTGGCATACAAGTAATTTTTCACAAAACATACTTGCGAGTACTTTTATAACCGTGCTGGTTCAATTATTGAATTTCAGTAGTAGAGAATGATCAGAGATGTCATCAGTGAAATGATGAGCCATTGTTTTTAGAAATTATCCCTAATCTGCAGGGATTTTCTTGAAAAAAAGGTATTGCACCATCTGCTAAAGTTTGGTTAATTCATTGACTGTCATCCAAATTAACTAAAGTGAACTTGAACTGTTTAGATGTGGATAATTAATTTCTGGTGCACTTTGAAAGTAGTTGATGATGATGAACTGAGGTTTACTTGATGCAATTAGGTGAATGCATGAAGAGGTGCCTTAGCTTGTTATTTTTAAAATAGGTGCAAACTGATTGAATTAGCTGAAGGATTAAATAAAGTCCTTGAAGGGAAATTGCACTCACTTCACAGTTGAGAAAATCAAAAAGCTAATCCAAAATTAATTACACTTATTCTTACCATGCATAAGTACTTCTGCTAAATAATAACACTACATAGCTGAATTGAGCATTATGAGTTTTTTAAGCAGAATAAAGCTACCAAAAAAATGTACATTTTTACTTATTTACTTATTACTTATTTACTTATTACTTATTACTTAAGGATATTTACTTATTACTTATTTACTTATTTACTTATTTACTTACTTTTATTTTACTTATTTTACTATTAACTAATTAATTAAACATTTTCTGTTTTTCACAGAATTTCTCCTGCTCTTCAACTTTGTAATTGTATTTCTTGCTCTATCTGCAATGTTTAAAAAGTTAATTTTAACTGAGCATGAAGGTTAGGTCAATTTATTTTTACCATTATATTCTTTACCCTTTATTTACTATTCTTTACAGAAACTTTTAACTTAAAGTAAAGAAGTTATAATTGCCATATAAATGCAATTTTGTTTATAATTAGCTTTTTGATTTTCTTCAACTCAGAAACGAGTACATTTTTTTTTTTAAAAACTTAGACATGAAAAGCTACTAAATTATTTACAACTATCTTTTGGAAAAGTGAATTACTTAATAGAAAGCGTCAGTTCTTCAAAATTTCTGTTGTTAATGCAGAATATATATCCACGATGAATGCATATTCATCGTAAAAAAACTAGTAACATTTTCCTGGAGATTCCTAAGAATTCTAATTTCTTTGATGTCTGAATTGCATCTTCTTTATAAAGTATCCGCCTTTTTCAGTTACTTTATCATTCAAGTTCATAAGTTAAAACACCATTTCCACATAGATGAAGAACTGAAGCTCTCTAACTTTTATCTGGTTTCAGCCATTACTGAGAGCAATTCAACTTGAAAGTACCTCAAACTGGATCTAATTCTAACATGATTTAATTACAAATTCTTCCATGCATTACTTCTGTGTACCTATGCCATACTGGGTAGCCTAAATTTTATGTAAATCGGTTTGCATAGTATTTGAATAATGTCTAAAAAGCAAGATTGGTAATGCATACGAGCGTATACTAGCAGGCCCGGACTGGCCTATGGGGCGAAGGGGCGATTGCCCCTGGGGCCAACTTTGCCCAGTTAATCTGCATAATCTGCATTCATATGTTATCGTAGACATTTACGCAAAAGAAAGGCGGCCATTCTTTAATACTCATATATTTTTTTGGAAAAAAAATGCTTTAACATTACTTTATTTTTGGGGACAAAATGCTTTAACATTACTGATTTTAGGAAAAAAATTGTTGGAAATTTCAGTATTTTGGGGGAAAAAATGCTAGAAATTTCAGTATTTTGGAAAAAAAATTGCTAGAAATTTCAGTATTTTGGAAAAATATGGCTAGAAATTTGTGTATTTTTGAAACAATCCTATATTTTGGGGAAATTATCATATGGTTTTACAATATTATTGGTAAAAAGAAAAAGGCCTCATGAAGGGGAAAAATGTCCACCTTTTCTGAACCACCCTTCCCCCTTTCAAAGCAGGTTGGATAAAATGAGGCCCGTGCAATTACCTGGAAATCATTTAATGTTGTAGCCTAGCCAGGACCACACATAGTGGAAGGGGTGCCCGCCCTCCCCCCCCCCCTTCCCCCGCAAACCAAATTCTGACTCATAGACTAATAGATAACTGGCAAATTAGTCAATTTTGCTGAATTTTAGCCAATTTTTGAGTGTTTTTGAGCAAAAAAGTCGCCTGCAGCGCCATTTTGTGTCAATTTA
Source organism: Proteroiulus fuscus (assembly GCA_034700285.1). NCBI lineage: Eukaryota > Metazoa > Arthropoda > Diplopoda > Julida > Blaniulidae > Proteroiulus > Proteroiulus fuscus. Next base: position 11,004 of record JAQIXP010001020.1, read on the forward strand.
TTAAATTGTTAACAAATACTTTCAAATTTGGACCTGCGGCCAAAAAAATCGAAATTTTATTTAAGGGTCTGCTTTACTTCTCCCCCCCCCCTTCCTTCCCTGCAAAAAGTTGAAATGACGTCGCTGCTCCGGGGCTAAAACTCGTCGCAGCCCCTGGGGCCAACCATTAGCCAGTCCGGCCATGAATGATATTATAATGAAACTGATGGCTAGTAGTGGGATATTTACGCCATTCTTTTGCTCAGTTTCAGTACACATATAGTATAAGGGGATATCTGTATACAGTTTGATGCATTCAGTTCCTAAACTGGGATATCCAAAAATACAGTATAGTCAAGTCTAGGCCAGGGTAGTCGAGTGGCCCGATTTCTAGGCATTATTATTGTGACCTGACCATGTGAGGGCTCTAGTAGTATAGGACCGCTAGAAAATGGCTGAAGGTCACGGTGTAAGCAAGAAATGTTTGACCTTCAGTCACTAGATATTATTGCCATCTAGCGTCAACTTTTGGCAACAATGGAAACGCAGCAACTGCTTGATGGGATCTAATCCTTATTGGCTTATTTTCGAGCCCTCCGCTTGAAAGGAGTTAACTATCGTATAGTATGCAGTCACGTATGCAGTCACAATTCGAACGCCAGTTATTATGATCAAAAAAGCATTGAAGCAGACGACAGTTCCTTCACATAAATATGCTACACCGTGGTCAGGGTCGTCGAATGGCCTGATTTCTTGGCATTATTATTGTGACCTGACCGTATGAGGGCGCTAGTAGTGCATGACCAATAGAAATTAAATGGCCGATGACCTGACCGTATGAGAGCACCAGTAGTCTTTTACCAGTAGAAAATGGCTGAAGGTCACGGTAAAGCAAGAAATATTTGACCTTCAGGGTAAATAGATATTATTGCCATCTAGCGTCAACTTTTGGCAACTATAGAAACTCAGTCACAATTCGATCGCCGTATGGTCGAAAAAGCATTGAAGCAGACGACAGTTCCTTCACCTAAATATACTACACCGTGACCGTGGTCTAGGCCAGAAATACTAATAATAGCCAGGGCTCAGATAGCAGCCAGCCTCAAATAGTAACCGTGGAGGGAGACTGATTTTACAAAATAGTAGCCCAGGCTACTAATTTACGGTATATGGACAAACAACATAGCAACAAAATGGGCACATGCATTAGGCCTAGTTGAGCCCAATTTTGAAGCAAACCTGTACTAGGAAATGAAATCTGTATGAGAAAGCCTACAGATGTGCTAAAACTTAATCAATAAATCTGTTGAGCTGATAATCTGAGCTCACCTTTAAAGATATAAGTAAAATTTATTCAAAGTTTTGGAAAGTATTATATATATTAACTAAAATGTCAAGGGACTTTAAATTGGAGTCACTTTTTTTAAATACTGTAGGCCTACCCAGGAACTGTCAAAATGAATACGAACCAAAATAACTGTAAACTGCAATGGCTAGGCATATTAATTTTCGTGAATAAAAAACATATTTACCAAGAGTTAAAGCTGCTTTCAATTCCTGATCTTTTTGAATTAAAAGTTCGGTTAATTGAAGATGCTCAGCAGGTGCATTTGCCTTATTCGGTGACTTCGGTACAATGAGACTCTCAAACATCTCCCTACAACCGAAAATGACCATAAACAAGAGTTGAATAATTAACAGGTAATCAACAAATATCTGGGGGGAAAAAATAAGAAAATAACGTACTTTGCTATTAATTCCACATCGTCAACGAAAGACAACAACTTCTCGCGCGTACTTTGAGATGCCATTTTGGTACTCATCGTATTTCGAAATGCACAAGGTCCTAGTATTTTACGTAAACGTGTAAATCGAAGTAAGAGTTGCATTTAAAGATGGCGTAATGACATGCTTCAATTTTTAACATTTGATGCTCAAAATTGTATTTCATTTTTTTACATGTTTCTTGATTTTTTTTACTCTTTATAAGTTATTTAATTTTACCCTAATTTAATTCATTCGAAGAAAATGAATAACAAGTTTGACGCGTAAGTGTTTCGGAAACTCTCAGCATGTCATTCAGGAGCCTGCAGCCTGTTCCTTTGGCATTATAAACGTGGAGTTGAAAAGAACAGTTTAGGAATTGCAGCCTGCTTGCAGCAAAAAAGAAATAGAAAATAGTCATTGTACTTCAAGTTATAAATTGAAATTTTAAGTGCATCGGTGTTGCTTGGGGAAAGCTACACAGTATTCTATGAGAATTTACTGTGAGACAATGCCAGGAACAAGGTACAGGTAGTTCAGGATCTAAATTGGTCCATCACTGCATCATGTGGTGGCAATTAACATATGGCACATTTTTATGCAGAATTTATGTCAAAACTGCTGGAAATTCGATGTATAATAACCTAAGCTAACCTAAACTATACTGCAGCTTAACACCCCCAAAAAACAGAAAATGTCAAGCTTTTGGGTTGTAACACAGGTTTTTCCACTGTTTTTCATAATTTGCTTACTTCTGAACTGAGCAAAAATAAAAACTGGAAATACTACAGTTTCTCTTTTACGTAGAACTGCAGTTATTCCACGGCTTTTCTTTTATAAGACTTGTGATTTTCTGCTTCTGAAAGCAATATACCACAAAATGAATTGGTTTTGAAATTCTATTTTTAATTTTGAAGAATTTTGCATATGCGATATAGCTAACGTCAGCTCATTATTCACATTTTAGTATTACCTCCAAAATATATTTGTACGATTTTGAACAGCAACAAGCTAGTGCCAACTTGCAGCTAAGGTCCAATAAAATTGCAACAGGGCTTATTTCCAGACATTTTCCATGCGTTTCCATTGATTACAGCTTCTATTCCATAGCCTTAAGCCAGACGACAGCGGTGAGGACGAGGGGGATCTCAAAGAAATGGGTTCCGGTGAAGCTGGATCTGACAACTTACCTGAAGGCCCGCTGCAGGTGAGGTCCCAGCATTGCTTATGAGATCCGCAAGTCTTCCTGTTTTAACACCACATGATTTTTTTTTCTCTGCAGGCGCCATTTACTGTACCGCCCGGGGAGCACCGCCTGCAGTTCGCCTATTCCCTGTGGTTCTCTAGACGAACACCAGGCAATAAAGCTACCTCGATGTCCTACGATCAAAATCTCAAATTAGTTGCTACGTTTTTGTCGGTGAGAAGCACTTTTTTTGCACGTATGTTGCATTTATTTTGGGCTCAACGATAACGGTTTTTGTTCATTTAGGTGGAGCAGTTTTGGTCCTACTACAGCTATCTAATTCGACCGTCGGATCTGAGCGGCCACAGCGATTTCCACCTTTTCAAAGATGGGATAAAGCCCATGTGGGAGGTATGTGAAAATTCCAAGGGAAATTCTACTAGAAATTCTCAAAAATAATTGAATGGCTAAGATAAAAAAAACCATGAGTCCATTTTTTACTGAAAAAAAACCATGAAATTGTAGCTAAAGTGTTGTTCTTTCTGCTAAAGCGATAAAAAGTTGGGGTAGGATAGGAAAAAGTTGCTCATTTTGACTACTGAGGATGAAAAATGCCAGAATCACTATGTGCAAAATTTTGGGTATAGGTTTAAAGTGGACTGAAAACAAGTACATTCCCTTTAAAAGAACCAAAATAGGAAGGTGCATCCCAAAGTACAAGTTTCTATCTTTAAAATTAAGCTCAAAATTGAAAAATAAGTAATTTTATTATGCAATAAATCTTGTCTTGAAATTTTTTTCAAAATAAAAATATGGACTCGTTAAAGACTCTAAACAAGTAGATTCCCTTCGAGGGAACCAAAATGTGAAGGTGCATCCCAAAGTGCAAGTTTATGTTTTAGAAATTAAGCTCAAAATTTTAAAATTAGTAATTTTAATGCAATAAATCTTAATTTTCCCTAAGTGCATTTTATTTTCAAAACAACAATTCTGGACTCGTATGGATTTTGATCTCAGCTCTTCAATTGCTTTTAGTAGATAAAGCAAGGAGGATATTTTATTCTGATCGGGATTAGCTTTATCCCAGATCATAATGCAATCGAAGGCTTCTATTGGAAATACAGATACTAAATATTTCCAAATTTTCCCGACACAATGCTAATTGTCTAATAGTCAATGTTCCGTTTCAAATTTCAGGACAGTGCTAACAAAGACGGTGGAAAGTGGATCGTGAGGTTGCGGAAAGGCCTGGCCTCGCGCTGTTGGGAGAACCTTATCCTGGCCATGCTGGGTGAGCAGTTCATGGTCGGAGAGGAGATATGCGGCGCAGTCATATCGATCCGATTCCAAGTGAGTTTGTTCTGCATTTAATGGTATCGGGCACGATATGATATTTACAAGACTAATGTCCAGCAAAAATGACTTGTAGTTGAAAAGTTAAGTTTTTTAGTTGGAAAGTTAACTTTTATAGGAGGAAAGTTGACTTGTTTAGTTGAAAGTTAACATTTTTAGTTGGAAAGTTGACTCTTTTAGTTGGAACTTTGACTTTTTTAGTTGGAAAGTTGACTTTTACAGTTGGAAAGTTTACTTTTTTAGGAGGAAAGTTGACTTTTTTAGGAGGAAAGTTGACTTTTTTAGTTGGAAAGGACTTTTTTAGTTTTAAAAGATGACATTTTTAGTTGGAAAGTTGACTTTTTAGTTGGAAAGTGGACTTTTTAGTTGGAAAGTGGACTTATAGTTGGAGAGTAGACTTTTTTTAGTTGGAAAGTTGACTATTTTAGTTGGAAAGTTGACTTTTTTAGTTGGAAAGTTGACTTTTTTAGTTTAAAAAGATACTTTTTTAGTTGGAACGTTGACTTTTTTAGTTGGAAAGTTGACTTTTTTAGTTGGAAAGTGGACTTTTTTAGTTGGAAAGTGGACTTTTTTAGTTGGAAAGTGGACTTATAGCTATAAAGTTGACTTTTTTTTAGTTGGAAAGTGGACTTTTTAGTTTAAAAGTTGACTTTTTTAGTTGGGAAGTTGACTTTTTTGCCATTACTACAGGAAGACATAATTTCTGTTTGGAACAAATCTGCCAGTCATCATGCCACTACGTCCAGGATTCGGGACACGCTCAAGAGGGTCCTCAACCTTCCGGCAAATACCATCATGGAGTACAAAACGCACACAGACAGCCTGAGGTACACCTAGTCTACATCTACTAAATGCAACTGTCTCAGATGCAGCTTATTTAAATATTTTTTTCCATATTTTTAGGGATAATTCCAGCTTTCGCAACACAGATGTCTTCATGCGTTAGAGCTCGGGCTGCAATATTCTATTTCACAACACTGCTTTTTTTGTACATATGTCCATATGAAGAGACCATTTGTTGTATTGAATAAAGTTATCAATATACTGTTCAATTGGGAATTTTTTTTAATAATTATACGAATAGTCGGCTGGCATCCAGAAAGTATCTCATTATAATTTTAAAGAGAAAGTCCCACCTTGTAGCAAGTATTATTTAAATTGTACTCACTTAATAGATATGAATGGCTGTGACAATAATAATTGCAGCAGAGTTTCCATATTTTGAAGAAATTTGAAGAATAGTTTAAGCCGATACTGAAAGTTGGTGGTGCCCTCTAGGACATGTTCCATGAGAACTGATGCCTTTTATCCAGTAGAGGCGCTACATGCTGTCAGTAAAATGGCGCCTATTTGGGATTTGTAATTTCAGAGATTATGGAATGGTGTTTGCAACAAAATTCATGTATTCTGGCAGTTTATTTATTGATTCGTAAGCTCAAATCAAATTGCAATTCCCATGCCTTTTCTAAGTTTTCATGCTCTTCTTCCTACAACCACATTCTTTCAAAACGGGACTTTCCATTTTAAGTAAACTGGATTTTTCAAAACAAAAATAAGTATCTGTAGTCATAAAAATGTTGTCCCGTTCATTGAAAAGTTATATTTTTGTTCTTACAGTCTATTAGACTCCATGTTATAGAATATTTCTTGAAATATCAGTTTTTTATATCAAGTTCAAATCAAGTTCCTCAAATTTTTTGCTATTATTTGGAAGGCTATTTAAAGGTTTGCTATATGTAAACTGGGCATTCTGGGCTCAAGATATTTGTATTTTTTGTATACATCTCTTGTTTGTAAATAAATTTAAAAAAGACTTATTTCTGCAAAGTTTACTTCACCCAAATTATGATAACCACATTTTTACACGAAAATTGCTAGAATATAGACCTAAAAAAATTTTACCAGTATGCCATGCATTACAAATTTGGTTTCCAAATTAAATCAGTAGTAATTGTTATGTTTTGCAGAAAGCTGTGGGAATATTATGGAATCGTGATTTCAGAAAAATTAAATGTTTTCACATCTCAAACTAGATTTTAAGTCTAAAAGTCATGATTTAGAAATCCAATATTGGCAAAATCTAGATTTGGAAAATAACAATGCTAACAAATTTTAATATCTGGTCAAAAAAATTAAGCTTCAAAAATCACAATTTTGTAAAAATCATGATTTCTATCATCACAATTCTATGTTAATTTTGATTATGGTTTCAACCATCACTCACTAGTTTTGGGCCAAATAAACTAGATATGTAAAGAATTTAATATTTTTGTTAGAGTCATTTATTAATTTTTGTGACAAAAACGTTTCCACGGACTTCTGCAAAAACCTTTTTGTTATGCTGATCTCCAAGAAATGTTTATAAAAACATCATTTTCTGCCATGATTTGCAAGCTTGTCCTTCATATGAATGCTAAAGTAGATCCCAATCAAAGTCATATCGCTGGCACACGATTAGTATTACATAGTTAGTTATTCCTCGACACAGGACTGACCTTTGCAGGCATCACCTTGTAATTTTTCATATTCCACATGATCATAACGTAAAATTTGGATCACCTGGTTTTCCCCGTTGCACACTTTGTCCTCCATACGGTACATGATTGGATATTCCCTTACTACTTTTTGTTGATTGATATTCTTTTGCCAAGCAGCCTGCAAATAAGTTAAAAAAAAAAAAAAAGATTATAAGACAACATTTCTTAAGCAAAAAGTTCTGCAATACTTAAAACTGCAACATTTCTTATGCCTTTCAGAAGCTTTAACTATAACAAAACAAAAACTGCAAAGAATTTAGAGTTTTAACATAAACTTAAACTACAGAATCATTGCAACTTTTGTGATATCACTATCATTATTCACTCTACTCTCTTATTTTTGACAGAAATAATCCTGAAGATTTTGTCATTCAATTTTCTGCAGAAAACGTTGCATTTATTCTGGTATTATTTTTGCTAAACTTTTATTTATCAAAACTTTGGTCATTTTAAGGTTTGCTTATACAAACAATTTTCAGAATTTACCAAGTATTTTAAAAATACAAGCACTGGCTAATCCTTATAAATATTAATTTAGATTATTTGAATAAAAAATGTTGATTAATTTTAAAAATGAGACAAAAATCGAAAGTTCATTGGAATTGATTTTATCAAATAAATGCATTTTTCAAAAATTAGTATTTCTTTAATCATGACTTTTAGACTATAAATGTCATTGGGATTTTAGAAAGCTAGATTTTGCTAAAATTGTTATTTCTGAATCCTAATTTTCAGATATAAAATCATATCATAAATCCAATCATGATTTGAGACCACAATCATGATTTCAGACCACAATCAGGATTTCAGACCACAATCAGGATTTTAGACCACAATCAGGATTTTAGACAACAATCAGGATTTTAGACCACAATCAGGATTTCAGATCACAATCAGGATTTCAGACCACAATCAGGATTTCAGACCACAATCATGATTTCAGGCCACAATCAGGATTTCAGGCCACAATCATGACTTCAGGCCACAATCAAGAGTTCAGACCACAATCATGACTTCAGGCCACAATCAAGAGTTCAGACCACAATCATGATTATGACTTTTAGACTGAAATTCAAAAATGGCATCGGGATTTTAGGAATCATGATTTTGCTAAAATTGTTACTTCTTCCTAATTATTAGATACAAAATCCAATCATGATTTCAGACAATTAATCCAAACTTTAATGGGATGGTGATTCTTTCAAAAATTCTGAAACAAAAATTTTGTAGAATTGCTTTCATTATTTCTTTTAATGAAGTAAACTCTATAGTTGGTTAACATTTGTTAAATACCAAAAATAATTTGCAATAGAATACCAAATCAGAAAAAAAAAACTAAATTACTAATTATATATTAATACTAAATTAAATATAGACTAGTTTATTAAAAAAATTCAATATTATAGCCAATCCAAAAATTTTCATACATAAATTAATTATTAATCTTACCTTAATTTGGACCCAAGTGAGCTTGGCTCTGCTATCCTTTTCCATAAAAAACACAAAAATATACAGAAATCCTACAAAATAAAATTATAATTATTTTTTATAGTAAAAATCCCCTAGTAATCCCAATAATAGCTATCACAGTACATAATGCTTACCTGACAAAGGTTCTATAAAACATTCCAAAGCATATAATGAAAACATTGAATTTTCAGGATGTATAATGTCACGAATTCTGATAATGCAAAAGACAATTTTTCATTGGAAACTAATTACACATTGCATAAGTGTCACAAAATTTCAAAAAATTTATAAAATGTATGTTCTAAAAATAGTATTTAACATAATGATAAAATAAATTCATAAATGCTTACCTATTTACAATGGGTATTATGCATGTCAGTAGATATGCCATTGGATAACCAGATAAAGGACTTACTTCTTTCTTTAAAATTTGCTATGATAAAATTAAATTTAGTTTAAAAAAATTATTTACGAAGCATATATTTTATTGTACTTTAACCCACCTTGGCTCTCTCTAGTTCAAGATTATATGTGCCTTGAAATGCTTTTAATCTTCGTTTGGTTGCTACGCTGCTAATTACAAAAGCTCCACATAGAAGGATTATAATGCATAAAAATGGAGCATACCAGCTGTACAATAGACAAAAGCAATTAATTAATTAATTTAAATATGTGCTTGTTTACCACACTTTCTGCAATACAGAGTTAGTCATAAGTCCCTGGGAGTTCCAAACTCTACAGTAGGATCCTACAATAATTACCAAGACAGACACAACAGAAAGGAGCATCTTAACCAACGTAGAAATTTTAAGACCCTGTGTGGCAATTTTTACGCTCAATGCAATCACTTTCAATGAATTTTACGTAGATTTAGAAAAGTTCACTTTGTGCCTTTTCAGTGAGTACAAATTAACAGATGATTTTAGACATCCCCTGTTGTTTGTAGGCAGTAGGCTACAGATGCTTTGAACCAGTGCTAACTTAACTGACTTTCTCAAATTCATTAAAAATTTACTGAATGGATTCATTGGATGGAAAAATTGCCGCAGAGCTAGGGTCTCAAAATCGACCAATTTACAGTTTAAAATATGAATTTTAAAGTTTTGTTATTTACAGTACACAACCTCCCCTCACAAGTGCCTTATAAATGGCCTTTAATAATATGGGTCACACTCTTGGAGTTTCTATAATGCTGTTAATGGCGTGCACAGGGTGTATGATAAGGAGGGGGGACAAGACTATTAATCAAAACGACTTATGGCTACCTGCCCTTACAGAAATTTTATGGTAAAAGACTGATCGTAAACTCATGACTTAAACTGGTGACAAACTGATGATTTCGA
>JAQIXP010001021.1:0-20622 GCA_034700285.1 Proteroiulus fuscus
TGCATCAAATTTCACCCATCCTCAATGCCTAACAAATTTTAGGGGGGGCAACAGACTTTTTGTCCACCCTGTATATTACAGGAGCTTGCAGAAAATTGAGGCTTAGAGGGAATTGATAAATAAAACTGTCAAATTGCGTGAAGTCATCTGAAAACTTCCTAACAGTAGTTATTCTAGCTCACACTTTCCATGAAAGTACAAACTCCATACACTAAATAGTATAAAATTGTTGAGTGTTCACATAAACTATAGCTTTCCAACACTGACAGACTAAGAAATTTTCTAATACAAAAAAATCCCATTACTGAGATAAAATTACATCGTCCTGATAGGGGGGGGGGGCGCACTAACCACCCTCCCCTTCTAAACTTGCTAGTGTTGTCAATGGAAAATAGAAACATTGGCAAATTCAGAATTAATGTAAACATATTTCAGAAAGTATTTTGTTTCAAAATGGTTGACTGTCTACATGGTTTGGAAATGCGTACATCTTCGATATTTCCAATCTTGATTTAACTTGAGAATGCCCTTAGTGCATTTATTGTTTATAGCTCTCCATTGCGGCTAGTACACCCAATACATAAATTACATTTTTACTCAGGGTATTCTCTTTGCTCTGCATTGCTTGCATTCATCGACTGCAATATGGATCAGTGAGCATTGATTTTTGTGCTTATTAGATTACAACATTAATTCATTTGTCTGGCCAACAATCCACGGACTCAATATAACTATGCTCGTAAGTTTAGCCAGCCGCAAAACTTTGGAGCATGAAGAACCGCAAAACAGTAAACTACTCCAACCATAAATCTTCACACAGAATGTGTTGGGGAGGAGAAAATAGTGATTACTTATAGAATTTAGCTACTGGTCACTGACGTCGTGAGTAAAAATGCAATGGTTACATAAAAAAAGTGATACAAAACCATTTTATCAAGCTTTTTCATCACTTAAAAAATATTACCATTATAATTATTATTATTATTATTATTATTATATTAGTTACTTCTAGAAGTTATGGTACCGATATCTTAGCTTATTGACTAAAGGCATTCAAATCGAAAGATAGATTAAAATTCTTGCCCCAGGTGGATAATTTGAAATTTGGGAAATGCAATTTTTTTCACTATATTGTCCCATTGGTAAAAAGTTGTACTTTTGAGTGATCCTCTTTAAATACAAAAGGGTGTCTTTAATGGCTAACGGGTCTACAAGTATTTACATTTCCCTAAGTGATGCCATAAACTTTGCAGACTGTCTGTTTCGATATTACCAACGAGTGAGATTAAACCCCAGAAATAAAACTCAAATTTATATACCAGTCATACGTCTGAGATACGTCAAGTTCGCATCCAAACTCAGGATTTGCGCTTGAATCAGCCAGTCGCTACTACTTTGCTCTTATATTTAAAATTCTAAAATTGCAGAGCATATCTCTTTAGGCAAATTTAAAAGCAACATGAAAGATACTATTTGCCGCATTTTACTTTCTTCTAAGCCAGAAATCGATTTATACAATGGCACTTCCGAAAAGCAGACTGACAAAATTAAGATTAGTTATACACTTTTCTCCAGAGTGATAAGGTTGGTTAGCAGCACAGGAACTCCCTTTTAATCAGATATGAACATTAATGAATGGCATACAGAATTCCAAAAATCAAATTAAAATTTGCAATTAAAATGAAAAACGGCCACTCCTTCACCATGGCAATCATGCCTAAGTTTTATGAACATATATCCAGATTATACAGCAACATAAAATTTTAGGCTTTGTATCAATTACAATTTTTTTAATTATAAACTACTTTATATTCAAAATGTGGTCCCATTATATGTTTTCAAAATTTTTCAATGCCCAATGGTGGTGACTATTTCAAAAATGCCTCGAAAATTTCAGAAAAAACGCAAAAAGTTAGAAGTATCCTTTTTCTCTTTAATTTCAAATCAACTCAGCACCCTTCGATCAGCATATTATGATGCCATTTAGTAGAGGGATATCGCACAATCAGAAGGATACTCCCACGTCATATATTTGTGACTTAAACTTCATTGTTAAATTGAATTGCTAACAATTTTGAACTATTTGTAGGAAGATTATTCCATTGTCTCTTAGGACGTAAGAAAAAGGACAAATAATAAATATCCGTTCTAGCACAAATTTCCATCAGAGGATTGGAATGAACATGCCTACCTCTAGCATTAGTTTTTGGATTAACGATATCTGAAACTAAATTTAAATTACCTTTCAATTGGTTTGAATTATTCTTGCCTATTGCATGATATAATAGGTGTAAGGCATACGAGTCCCAAACATTGTAGTGGGAAAAAACTAAACTCAGGTGAATAGACATATTCATAAGTTAACAATGCAGAGGTCACTGTTTGAACTACGTACAGGGCTTTATGATCAACCTGACCACTGTGTTGTGCCAGTATCTCAATAATTCGATAGTCAACAAGGTCCCTTATCTCACGGAAAATAGGGCCTACTGTTGTGGAAAGAACAGTGAAATAGATAACACCACCATAGCCTTATTCTTCCCTGAATAAACTTTAATCAATTTAGTCCACATTTAATCTCATCTCAATAATGGCAGCTGTTGGTTAGTTGTTGTTTGAAAAGTACATTCTCGAACTCCACTTACGTTTGGAAGCAAAAATACAATAAGAGCCGCATAGTAATATCAAAGTGGTCATTTTCTAGAGAAACAATTCTCACTTAGCTAACAAAGTTCTGGAATCGTAAGGCCACTACCCCAAACAGAATAATTGCCAGAAATAAAACCTACACAATAGCTCCCCTACGGAGAGTGGCTAAAATGCATAATCCATGGACGGAAGGGCATATTAGGAGGCTCTTCAACAAATCTATTTAGTGAATCACAACAAATATTCACTTATCCACCTTATTCATCAAGGAAAGATGCTTTCTTACGGCAATACAAAGAACTTCTTGGCACGCTTCAATCTTACTAATGGCTTAATTTCATTAAAACAAACACCACATAGACACATTGAGTTAAACCACAGACATATTCAAGTACCACAAGTGCAATGCAGAGAATTTAAGGATGGAAACTCATTAATCGGTTGAACAATTAATAAACATAATTATTAAAATAAGTTCTAATTTGGAGAAAAGTGAATTTTTTTTAATAATTTCAGTACAATATCCTAGCAAATATGATATAAAACTAAGTCATGCAACATATATTAATACTTGTGAATTTGCAATAGTATCTGATGAGTGGTGGAGCCACGAGGGAGCTAGGGATGTTAGACTACCCAAAAAACAAATTTTCGAAATTCTGGCTCTACTTCTGAAAGTAATTAACATTTTTAAACCAGTAACAGAGGTAAAATTTTAAGTCAGATTTTCCCACACATATAAGTAAACAATTTTAGACAGGTTTAATAAGTTTTAATCAATGACTTCCAGTGGATTAAAAATGAGTAAAATAGAAAATTTGAAAGCTGACAAAAGTACTTTACAAAATCAAAATTATTAAAGATTCTCATTTCAGATCTGTTAATCAAATATTTTCAAACTATCACCTAAATAAATAGAAATTATTTGACTAATAAAGTAAATAAATGATTAAAATCAATCCTTTCGTTTCAAAAACAGCATACATTTTTGTTACAAATTAATTAAAAGATAATATAAAAATAAACAATCTGACACTGTGATAAGATGCCAGTATACTCTTACTAAAAGCACCATTTATGAGTTAATCTATCCTATCAAAACAAGCACTAATCTTTCAATTAAAGAAAATGAAATACTGTTTGGAAATTGTTTTGTACTAGAGATAATAGAAAAGCTCAAAAGGGTTCGCCTAAACCGCTATGGCCTATCAGATACTATAATAATAACTTTCAGTAAATTTTCACAATTTCACTATAATGAGTTCTGAACATAAATCAATTATCTATACATTATTCTTGGCAAGATCAGGATTGTTTCATTAGTAACAGAGATTAAACACAGCACTGCAGCTAGCATCACCTAACAAGTGCAGAAGCAACTATTTTCCACATATACAAAAATCCTAAATCACTGATGCTAGTAAAAAGCCATCTTGGCTTTGCCACGACTATAAAACGTATATTGCAGCATCGTAAACAATGCCCGAGTGATATGTTAAGATTAAACAATAAACAAAATGTACAAACCATAAAAGCATTATTGGTGTATTCTGAAATTTAGGATTTAGGCAAGTTTGAACCCTAGTGTGTTTAATTATATATACACAGTAAACTGAAACTATGAGCTCGTAGAAAGGCTGACTAACACTAAATAATATATGGCAAATTATCAAAGTTTGAAACATAAAATTTGTTCAGATAAGAAATTATAAATAAAGAGCAGCTCATAAGCTGCATTTTCACAATTGAATAGTTGTATTTTTCTCCATCTACAGAGACCTGTTTTATATAAAACAAATCTTCAAGCCTTGTTCTACTATAGAATGTATTTGAAAAAAATGGAATGGCAAATTCCGACCAGATATCCATACGAATTAGTAAATGCATTCACACTTCCCCATGTTAAGTACTCAGTATAAAATAACTAACTAACTTCTTGTACTAAATATTGCACAGAACCATGTTTAAAGTGTTACTTGAATCATACAAAATTCTGAGTTTGGAGCAAAAATTTGAGTTAATTTTTTTATAAAGTAATAGGAAATTATATAAAAATGTTGAGTGGATGGTAGCTGGAATCCTTGAAGTAGCCAATACAATATTATTTTAAGCACTGATCTCAGTAGGCATTTGGATATGACTTGTCACTTTGTTTCAGATCGTTCAGAAAATATTATTTGGAAGGTAAAAATTAATAACTCTTAACTTTCCAGTGTGAGCATTTAAATAACTCGTCGCTAATTAAATTGTGTGGCATATAATCAGGATGAAAATGATCCCTTGTACCCTTTTCAATTAATTTAGCAAGGTACACTGCCATGTACAGAAAGTTGGTACAAGTAAGGTTCTGCTAAAGCCAATAGAGCTTGCCCAGCCATTAAGAATAATTTATTCCTTACATTTTGGAATTACTCAATTATTTAATGTCAGATAATCGCATTTTGCTTGAATGTATTTATGTTAAAATATTCTCGCAAAAAAAATTATCTTATGACTGTAATGTCAATTTACAAAGAAATCAGTCTAATTTCATGACAAGTAATTCACTTGTCACTTAAATTCACTTTAATCAACTATCTAATATGCTCCGTAACTGTAACTCAACTTAGCAGGTGAATGACTAGAGTGAATTGTGTACCAGATTGTTCTTGAAATTTTTTTTTAATTTTCCCACAATCTTGAAGTAACCTACATTCTAGAAATTCAAAAAAACCAATTGAACTACTGTTTCAAACTAACAAAATTATAAATTCTGTTAATGATAATACCCTTATTAAAAACACTTACTTTTGATCAAAAATATTCCATTAATAGTATATCATTTTATAATTATTATCAATATGAAGATTGACATTTAATGCTCTCGTATCATTCAAAAATGGCAGCACATTCAGCTCTACTGAGATCAGCGATGACTTATTAAATAAATTAATTATGCACCAAATCCAATAAATTCATTTGTAGATTACAAAGAATCATTGTTAAGGAAGTGGTATATGAAATTGGCTCGTTTACGTTCATTAATTTGAGAAATCTTTTTCGTGTTAAGCTCTTGTTCAAGAGGCCGCAGCAGAATGCCACCAAACAGCGAAGCTGTTGAAAAACAATTAAGATATTTGAATAAAACTTTTATCCTTTAATTACACAAGAACTGTTAAAAATGGCATCATCATTGCATGAGAAAGTTGCTTGTAAAAGCAGTTAATTTGATTAATTATTTTAATGAAGAAACCTTAATTATTAATTATATTTTCCAAAATAACGCATGGAAATCAGTTATTCACTTTTAACAATCCTTGTGTTTAAAATGGCACATACATACAGGAAGCAAATAAAGCCAAAATCAGTGCAAAATTAAGCTTCACTCTTGAGAAAGAGCTTCATGCAAACTCGATAAGCAACAACCAAAATAATCTAACACCAATGCAAATATATCTTTTTTTTTAAAGAGTTAATTAACTTAAACTAGTTCTTTTAATTGAACTTTCTAGTATTTTTTTTTTTAAAAAAACTAATGCATTACTATAGCATAACAAATGCAGCATTTACCAAAACCTTCGCAAATCCAACAGGCACTAAAAGTAGCATTACAAAAGTCTACAGACCACCACTGGTTTTACAATCGGCACTATACTGAAACCGAGCAAAAGAACGGCATAAATATCTTACTACTGGCAATCACAAGCCAATGGATATTTATGACGTTCTTTTGCTCGATTTCGGTATAGTGTACAGTTTTTAGAGTTCAGGCAAAACCAATACTTCATCAAAATCATTGAATATTTCGACAGCACTTAAATTTAAGAGCTTGACAAATGTTTGCCATATTACTCTAGATAAACATATCAGCTACGACTGCAACCTCCCCCTCTTCCACCCACCATTAGAAATATTTTAATTCTGTAGCCTGGCAAAGGACTGAATGTGAGCTGAGCACTCCCAAAACAAAAAGCAGACACCACAGTCAACAAACTTGTCATCACAGCATATTATGAGCATATGTTTGTGAAAAAATAAGCATATCTTGAAATCCCAAAAATTATCCTTCATTATTTTTCAATTAGGGACCATTCAAAAATCAAGTTCCGGTAAGACAAAACATCAGCATTTTCAACCACTTTAACCTACACCCTTAGATTTGCTGATAAAATAAAAATGCTTTTCACATACACTTCCCAGTTATCAAAAGAATTTGTCTTGCAAATTAAGATAATTGTACTAGTTATAAAACCATATAATGTCTCATACGATTTATACATGTTCCCATATCATATCATTCTCAAACCTACACTTTTACCTAAACTCCAGTTAGGTTTAATAAGGCTGCTGGAGATGAATTAAATCCTGTATTCATAATGATTATTTAACTATTTTCTTTTGTCAGTATTAAATCCATTAGAAATGCAAAAAAAAAAAATAATCAAATGCAATTATATAGCCAAAGGACTACGATGAATTCCCTTTTGTCCTAGCAAAGCTAACACTGTTACCATCATTATGTCACTACAATTGAAATCAATCAATTGGATGTACCTATAATGATCCTTTTATCCCATTCTTAAATTCACCTTTAAATTAGCTCAAATAGCCACAAAGGAATGTCCTTAGAACTTATGCCAACAAAACCTCTTATTAAATATTCAATATTCTCACAAGTTCTATTTGTCATGTATATTCAATAGCCCAAAGGCATTGAAAAGCATTTTCAGCTGGTAAAACTCACTAACTTATATATGAAAGTAAACATAGCCACATGCCACCAGCATTTGCAATTCATTATGTGCAAATTAAGCATGCATTCTAGCTAAATAGACACAAGCATGAGTGTATTAAGACAGAAATAGCTTCTGTGGCAACTAAACTACTGCACTACTAAATGCCATTTATAATATTCAAATTAAAATATAATAAAAACAAGTTTTGTTACTCACATAACGACTTGGCATCCAATTTGTTGCACTCGGCATGGAACAATAACGCTTTTAAGAAGGCCATTAGATACTTAAACACATTTTGATGCACAGGTGGCAGTTGTCTCACCACCTGAAATGTCAAATAGTTTCGTATTTTTTAAATAATTGTCATCACACTTAATGAAAATTTTGATTTCTGCTCTTTGGATTCTACTGACCTGTTGGCAGAGATTGAAATTCTGGGATGCGTCTAGGCTCTTTTGATAGAACTTGTATGGGATGACAGGTTCAGGAAGAGCTTCCAAAAACAGAAGCAAAGCTTCGGCAATTGAATTATTGCTACCAGCTAGCAAGTGTACATTAAAGATAACGATCAACGCAGCAGATTGTATTAAATAAGTCAGGCTTCATTAAATGCTTTTTTTAAATGCCTAGAATTAGCAAGCTTATAACCATTTACTGCCAGAAATGACAGAAAGTTCATCATTGGAAATATTTAATTTAAGGTTCACGTTCCTTCCATGCAAATAATGCATTAAAAAATACTACCGGTATTAAAAAATGAATACTTTTTTAAAAAATCCAATTTCTACAATGTTAATTTTAATATGGCAGATCTTTTATATTTTTAGTAGCGTACTGCTTTCATGGCTTTTATTCTACTTAACTCTTTTATTCATAATAAAACTTGTATCACATAACAGCTAAATCGATATCATATTAACTCTTTCTAGGATTTTATTTAAAAAGACTTGTCATGAGGCCTGACATCCCCTTTTAAATGCAATTTTCCATTAACAATCATGTTTACTATTTAAAAAAAGATACGAATTGAAGAAGGCATACACGTGTCCAAGCAGTCCCGAATTTGCCATATTTCCTTCTTCAACCCAGGTTGCTCAAATAGCAGGTCCTAGAACAATAACATCAAAATGAGACTACATGCCAAAATTACACAGGTAACATGCTAATTTTAAAGTACTGTTCAAATTTGTCCTGCCAACCTGATCCATTCCATGCCTAGAAAGATGATCAACAAGGAGCCATATTTCTTTTGGAACATCATACGGTTCTCCATCAAAACAACCCAGAGAAACCGGTTTTCCATTAGAATCCTAATTTAAAAGTATTTAATAAATGGAAAATGAAAAGGTAGGGAGAAAAAATTATAATTATATAAACACCGGATACTCACTAAATTGGCAAGATCTTTAGCAGAAAGTTCACATACAGGCTGACGAACATACACAAGAGATTCAAGGGACATGCCGAAAGAACTTGGCTGATATTTGCCATGAATAGTAATGTGAATTGATAGTTAAAGAAATGTAACAAATTATGTGCAATGTCCTTATTGCACATTATTCCAGTCAAACCACACTAAGCTAATTTGCTTTTCTATATCTTTGCTTCTAGTAAACCAAAAAGGATATGAAGAAATCCTTGCCTCCCTCCAAATGTAATACTAAAATATCATTTATTGTATCTTGCAGTTTATTGAGACGATATGCCGTTCGTTTATCTACATCAACTTCAAGTTCCACATCACATTTCTCACCTAAATTACAAAACATGATAAACATCATGTTATTAGTTCCATCATCCTCAAATAGGGGAAGGCAAAAAGTCAAAAATGGTCTCACCTGGCATAATGAATGAGCAATAGGGTCTAATGGTCAGCCATTTCTTGCAATAACTAGTTTCATTAGGTTTCTTAATGAATTCAAACTTCACCGGTACCTAAATTAAAACGAAAACTAATATGCTTAGATCACAGTTGGTAAGGAAAATCACTTACAAGCAAGACTAAATCTCCAGCATAACTTTGTACTGCTCACCTGCCCTGTATTTGCAATGGTTATATAGCTTGTAAGGGGTTCCACAAATTTTACCAACCCAAAATCGATGTCCATGTTGTCGACCGTGACTTGCGGTAAAAATTCATTTTCCAGTTTATCCAACTGTTTCATAACTTCCTCATAAACTTGTCGATGCTTGGGCACATCAATGACCATGACCCCAGCCTCAAATATAGCACTGACGGGTTTGTGATCGCTGATTTGAAGGGACCGATGACTTCGATATAGCTTTTGTTTAATGTTCATTCCTTTCCACAGAATTCTATCACACCAAGCCGGACAACGCCTATAAAATAAAACACAAAAAATAGGTTAGTTGTTGCTCAAACTTAATACAGGATTAAAATGTGTTAGGATAATGAATAAAAAATAACCCCATATCCCAGTCGTCTGAATGCAGATTGTATTTGTACGTGGGGTGAAACTCAATTATTCCCTCTTCATACCCATGGAATGCCTTTTCAGACAGTTGTTGTTGCTTAAGCTGCAAAAAATAATCATTCCTAGAATTATTTTTAATACTAAAATTAAGTCTTTTAATTAGAAAATTAATTATAATACCTGATCATATTTAAAGATTTTGTTATATTGGTTATTAGTTAAATGGTCTTTTACTTCTGCAGCAGTCAGATCATTGATTCGATAATTTAAATCGCCTAGCCAATAAATTTGACTATACATAAAAGGAATTTCTAGCATTAATAATAATAATAACAATAGAGCATAAAACAAGAAAAACCAACTAAACTCTTGAAAGATGTTCAGCACAAATGCACTTACTCGTGATTTTTTATTGATTTTGGAGGCCCTTCTAAGTTTGGCACCTGAAATGTCATTCGACTACAAATATCTAAATAATCTTGATTCCTCCGTTCAATCTCTTCTGGATGAGCCGCTAAATGGGAATTCACGAAGCACATGGTTGTATTATGAAACTCAAATCTAACAGCCACTCCACCTTTATTTCCCTAAAAAAACAGAACAGGCAATTATTAGCCAAAGTCCTGAAAAACCGGGCATAAATTACAATAAACAAAAAAAGGAAACTTTGAAAATCGAAATCCAAAATTCAGTTTCTGGGTGACTCATTCAAAGCTGTATAGATTTGTCAATATTTATCAAAATCCACCAGAAACCCAGCAATGAAAATTTACCTGAAATTCACCAAAATCTCCTCAATGACATCGAAATTTCAAAAAAAAAAATTTACTATGATTTACCTAAGAATCATCCTCTTTTCTTTAAAACCCTGAGTAATACTTTAGGTGCCACTGACATTACCAACAAAGGGGATAGATTCACCATACAGGCTTCTAAGTTTCCTGCACCTTGGTGTAACATAATGAAGTAAATTACTTACCAATTTTCCCATAAGTCCTGTACCAACGGTTTCAGCAGCCACATTAGTGATATTTTCAAAATGTTTGCTTTGAACAAATATGAGCAACATCATACCAACAAGACGGACTAGCTTAACCTACAAGAGACAACAGATATGAATGCATATGGCATTTAATGTTTAAAACATATTGGAATTCATTAATTCACAGACCTGCCTATATTCTGCTTGAGAATGAAGACCATTTTTCACTGCCGTAAGCCACTCGGTTTCTCGAGGGCTATCAGTAAACACAAACGCTTCCTTGCTGAGATCTAATTCTTGAAATCCAATTGCATATATATCTGGTGGGTCGCGATCACATTCTAGCCACGTCTTTAATGAAACTGTAGGTGGCTTGCCATTTACATTCCAACTACCCACAAAAATCCTTTAAAGAAAACTACTTTTAATAAAGAAAATGCTTTTTACTAGGCAACAAGACATTAGCAGGCGTGGAAAGTTTTCTACCATACCTAAAATTTAAGGTGTGTGTATACTCAGTTCTCCTTGTATTCATCTGCAGCCAAACAATACTTTCTCTAGCTGCCAAATGTGTGGCACCAACAGCTATTGATTCACGTGGAATGGAATTTAACGAATCTTGGGATGGGTCATCATTTACCCTGTAAAAAATTATTATGTATCAGAATCTAATGATAAGATTTAAAGATTTATTTTCCCTAAAATCTTTTATTTCAAATCTTTCTAAACCTAAGTTCTCCATTTTAATAAGTTTTCTGTTGTTCAATGTGTTACAAAATAATGAAAATGTTGAACTGGTTCATTAACGTTTTATACAGATGTAGTTAGTTTTTAAAACAGTCTTTGTTAACAAATAAAAGAAAAACAATCCATTTTCATACCTTTTTTGCGACTCCCGATTTTCAGGTCTGAGTACCGGAGCAGTGCTAATAACAAAATCATCATCAAATCCAGACTTAACTATAAGAAGAAAAAAATAGGATTATTTTATTGACATAAGACGTCCAATCTGCTAGGAGCTGAATAGTTGCTGCATGTGCATGTATTCACCGGATCCTTGCGGGCTTGTTCCTCGTAGTGGATCAAACATATCAACGGTCGATGGTGAGACCTTCTCAACTGAATACTGACTGGTCATTGCAAAATACTTCTTGAGCCAGTGAAATTCTGAAGGTGGATCTGGCTTCCTATCAAAAGCTAATATTAAAACAGCAAAATGAGTCTGAGCCAATTTTCTCACATTTTTATCCAAATTGCAGTCTTTTAAAAGCAAACCTTCACAAGCTTTTCTCAATTCAGTCAGAAAACTATCAGTTTTAGGACCAGCTTGTAATTCAAATATTAACTTTGAAGTGTTGTAGGATATCTTCAGATAAACATCACCTTTAAAATAATGAAATATTGTTTTAAAAAAAGAGATCCGAAGACTCAGCTGTTTTCAAGGTGAAAACATTATCTATGCAAACAATAATTACACATCAAACAAATCAATGAAATTTATACAACTTGGCATCACCAGCACCAGAACATATAAGACAAAAGCCCCGTCCCTATGCAATTGCTACTTCTATAGACCATGCATAGTATAGAGGCACCAAAGAAGTTATATTCTTACATATTTAATGTAATTGCTACAGAGTTGCGAGGTTTCAAATAAAATAAAATAAATGAACTTTAGCAATTCGTAATGAACAAATTAATTATGCAAAGGATTCACAAATGAGCAAAATAAATGCACGTTCTTGCTGTTAATTCTGCTCACATAGTTTTAAAGACCATTCCTACGCCTAAGGCAATTGCTAAGCAAACTCGCACAAACACACTCAAACATTTTTTTTAAAATCGCATAATGATTAAAAGCAATTAAATTCCAGACTGATTAGATACACAAAAAATAAGAAGCATGCTTATGCCAAAGTTTTTCCTGCCATTGCATTGTTCACCTTACCTTCCACCTTATTTTCGGCATAGTCTGGCAGCCATTAATAAATTACAAAATTTCTATTAGACCAAAAACATTTTGATATATACATTGTGAAGCCCTAGAGGGATCCATAGTCTCCTGATCTGACCAGGTAACCCCTGAGCATATCAATATTTCTCTAGGGTTAAAGGGAAGTCACGCTTTATGACATGTGCTTCTTAAATGCTAGGTTTTAGAACTAAATCTAGAAATGAAATACTAATATTGGAATTACTTATCGGTAATTATAAATCACAATATTCACATAAAACATGGGCAGTAGGCCTACCATACTGATAGGATGCCATCTCTAGCCAATATTTAAATTATCTTGCATTCATGGTAAGCTTGCATCACATAACTTCGCATATTAACAATTTCTCTTCTTTCAGTTAGACAACACTTTGTTAAAGTGTGACCTTCCTTTCAAGACAGCCTAAACTGCATACAAGCCTCACTAATTTAATGGTGAATCCCAAATGATTCACATAGATTAACCAAACTGGGAAAGAGGGATGAGAAAAGCATCCAAATGGATATGGGATTTGCAAAGCCATAAAATTACATTGTTTCACAAAGATTTACTTGCATTACCTCCCAAAATTTAATATGTGATTGGGATTTGACAATTACCCACATTGGCCTGAAATGGTGTGAGAATATCACCTGCATTTTCCTACCTTTCAGCATGTCTATTTCCAATCTCTAAGATTGATATATAAACAGCAGAAATGAAATAATACAGAGAGCTCCATGTTAAATTTTTGATAGTAAATATCCACAGGATCCAATTTTAAAGAATTCATAACAACTTGGAATATAGGAATAAATTCATGAATGAGGGAAATTAATTGGACATGGTCTTTTAAGGGTAGGATTAATTTTGCCCTAAATCGTGTAATTACTTTAACTGTTTTGACCAAAGAGCCTTCAATTCAACTCGGTACCTTACAATCAGCATACCAAGATGCCTTTCGGTATGTGAGTAATCCCACTATCAGGATGTGACTACCACATTAGTAGTGACTTAAAACACCACTGTTATTAATTGAACTTCTAACCTTATATATACTACTATTAGAAAGTTTCTCTGTGCACCTATGGTGCAAGATTAGTTTTAACTTACTATTAGAAAGTCTGGACACTGTAAAAGCATTTATAAATGAATTAAATTTTTGAATATATCACTAGTTTTCAAACACCTACCAATCTGTAACTTCAAGTTATTAACAGGAATAACTTTCTCTATGTTTACGATGCCAGCGTTGTTGTCCGATAATTGGAAGTTTATGATCAATAACCTAAAACATAAAGAAATCAATGTAATCACTGGTAATCGAGCAATTTGTAAAATGCACATTGACCAACCACATGCCTCATACATGCGACCCAAACAGTGTTAGTAGAAATTCAATGGCTTACCCGTACTCGCCCCGCTTTTCCACAAGTGAAAGTAAACGATTACATCGTACCCAGTCTTGGACCCACCCAACGTTAGTGACTTACACAGTTGTTAAGGATATATCAATCAAAACTTCTAACACACCCACTACGATATATATTTATCTTTGAAGCATGCTGTATAAATGCATTCACATAGGCCACCCTTATCAAGGAAACAAAATGGAATCACTAATGCAAGCTTATTAATTCAGGGTGGTACAAAGGCAAAAAGGAAAATTAAAGGATGGAAAGTATTTTAAATTTTAACATAAAACATGGAATATATCAGGACAGCAGAACTAAGGGCTTAAGTAAGCCTAAGTGTCAAGTTGAAATACATTCATTCAAGGAAACACATGACAAACAAACCCCTTGCAAAGGATATTGCGCATACTTTCTCCCCAATTGCAAGTTTGTTTTGTATACATGTAAACTGATCCATTGTTCTTTTTCCACAAATTCACGATATTATTTTTTTAGATAAGATAAATATATCATTTGATATTAATTACACGTACGCCCCATACTCCCTTGACAACTGCTTTATAGGCCTACTATTTTCACATTGATTGTTGGTAAACCCCGAATTTCCATAGTAATGACCATTGCACCGACTGTTATCGTTTGTAAATAATACAATCTTTTCGATAAAATAAAATAAAATAGACAAATGGGCTAACCTCTTACGTAATGCCGAAAATTACAAATAAAAAATGCTGAGGACTGAATTTGCGAAGTAGCAGCGTACAAGGTCATTCTTGCAGAAACCCGAACGGCCGTCAGGTGGCGTTAGAAGCATGTTCTCAATTTCAAATGATGATGATATCTTCAGTGATATACGACTCGTATTACCTATAAATTAAATAAAAATTATGTATATAGATTATAGAAAAATTACAACCATTTCACAAGTAATTCTAACAGTGGAGAGTTCCAACAGGGGTTTAAATTTAATCTTTGGTTTAAGTTGAAGATTTGGACAGGAAAAACAGAGATCAAACATGATCTTTTGTAGTTCAGCACTTTTTAGTCCTTTTTTACCTTACTTTATGTAAGGGCCAATTGTACCAACCACAGTTAAGTCTTAACCCTGGGTTAAGTTGATCATGTGACCGATTTGGGCCAATGAAAATTCAGGAAAGTAGAGAAAACCTACGCTTAACAGTGGGTTAAAGTTAACCCTTGTTGGTACAATTGGCCCTAAGTCAAAAGTTTCTGACTTATTTAAGCATAAGTTTAAAACAATACCAGACTAATTTAGACCTCAACTGTATCTCTCTGCTGTAATAATTTGGTTAGCCAAATTAAACTGTCCCATTCCTACATGAGTTTATATTTCTTTTAATGACAAAGTGCCTTTAAATTAAAATTAAAAAAAATAGAAAGTATTGATATGAGAAATTTAATTGTTACAATATGGTGCTAAAATAAAATTTAGCTTCTACTATTTAGGTATTCCTGAGATTAGTCAATATGGCCCAGCACATGTACGTTTTACATAAAAATTGTGATTTCTTATTACTATAGTAACTTTAATTGCTAATACCTAGCATTTAAAAACACTTACGCTTTTTGTTTCAAAATGGGGCCCAAAGCATGTACACATGAATGTCTTATGAATCCCATTTTGGAACAAATATTTCCTCAAGACA
The DNA here is from genome assembly GCA_034700285.1 of Proteroiulus fuscus. Lineage (NCBI taxonomy): Eukaryota > Metazoa > Arthropoda > Diplopoda > Julida > Blaniulidae > Proteroiulus > Proteroiulus fuscus. Next base: position 15,843 of record JAQIXP010001021.1, read on the forward strand.
GCACTTGCAAAATACGAATATTATATCAATATAACAGACATGAATAAAGCATTTTTAAATCATATGAGAGCTCTACCTTAAATGCATGTATTAAACAGCTAAAATATAATAATATACCAATCAGAAAATGTATGAGAGAGATAGAGAGTTTGGGCATTTAGCAATGCGCTCACTAGCCATCAGAAAATGTATGATACTCACAAATATACTAAATTTTAAAATAAAAGTGAGCTAAAAGCCACGAAATGCATTCGTACAGGGTTACCCATAAGGACAATGTTTTGAGGTTACATATTTTCTATTTTGCATGCCATAGGGTGGATTGCTGAAGTCTGGAATAGTGATTTAAGCTGGGAATAAACTTCAAAATTACATGTTATTATTGAAGTTTATTCCCAGCTTAAATCAGTATTTCAGACTTCAGCAATCCACCCATAGTGTAATTTTGCTGATGTCAAACTAGTCTAAATTTGTTATTGAAAGCAATGTAGACACCGAGCTAGTTCTTTGAATGAAAACCTTATATTTTGTCTTTCTGAAGCAGCATTTTCCATGAAACCAGTCCAATATTGGCGCACACTTTGTATTTCTGTAAACTATAGATATTGGCAAGATCTATGTATCAACATTTTTCAGAAGTCATTAGTATTGTTTCTATAGAATATGCACTTGGGAATTTCATGCTAACCTGGTTCATAACCAGGCAATCGTCAGCTACTCTTATTTTAAATCCACTCTAAATAAGACAATGGGTAGATTGCTCAAGTCTGGATTAGGGATTAAGCTGAGACTAAACTTCAAAATTAACATGTAATTTTGAAGTTTTAGTCCCAGCTTAATCACTATTCCAGACTTGAGCAATCCACTAGATAAGAGTAGTCGAAAAGGTTATTTAAGGCCAGCACTAACTATAGTTTGTGTGCTAAATATCGATATTTATTATATATATATTATATATTATATATATAAAATAGATATTAATCTAGATCTAGATTCTAAGTCTGACATTAACTACTTACTACTTCATTATAATAGAGTACTTCTAGATACTCTATAATAGATATACTTCTTTGAAATTGAAAATTTTCTTCATTTTGCCCCTTGATGCTAGCAATCACTGCTATCACTAATCTAATGCACTGAGGGTCTAGTTTCAATTACCAAATAATTCGACAAAAAATCTACCGTGTACACAAATCGCTATTTCCAAATATATATATTCCTGACTTTTCAAACAATCAAGATTTACCGGTATGATATGGAATAAACTACCTGATTATTTGAATTTATCTCTCTTAACCTTGGCCTCGAATGCCCTACATTCACCATTATGCTTGGAATACGAAGTTTTTGGGTTAGTCCATATGGTGAGTTTGAAGGCAGAATTCAATAGACCCTCATTGGAAGGGTGTGCTTTTCGTACCTTCAACTTACCTTGACATTCTAACAGCCTAAAAGTGCTAGGGCTTAGGCTAGTTCATTGTACAGACACAGCGGGGTTAGGGCTCCCCTATTTTCACCCCTCTTAAGAAATAATAATCACAAACCCTATCGTTGCCGGTTACTGGAACGGTCTATTTACGAGGGTACTTATTATTTTCTATTCTATCAATGCTTGTTATCCGTTATATTTTGTACAGCAGGCATGTAGGTCATTGCCAATGTTGGTTTCTATCGTTCCTGCCTCTATGTTTGAAACCCAACCCTAGGGTTCTGATTCGAGTGTTTTGAAGGCTAACTCCACCTGAATTCGCTCAATATTAGCCTTGAACGTTAAATGTTGGCCTTGGCTGCTTGTACGCCGACCCTGATTCATACAAATGCAACATAGATATTCCACAGGATGGCCCACTTCTCTAGGATTCACCTTGGAACACTACTTTGTTCTCATTTTGACGTAGGAGTTTTTTTATTTTTTTTTTTGCTAAACTGGGCCAATGGTCTCGTTTTATTATTACGTAGTCAAGATGGGACTAAGCTCTGATGACGCTATTTGAAACCATTTAATACAATTTATTGTTTCTTGGTACATTAACAAAGATTGGTATCATATTACTGATTCGACTAATAGGATGTAGAAATGACTTGGGAACGTTCAAACATTATGCAACATTTTTATCACTTGTAGACCGATGGGTAGGAGTGATGGGGTAATCGGGAATTACAACCCATTTTCCACATTTGCATTTTTAAAGATTTACGTTTTTCAGTAATTATTCAATATTTTCAAATTATGTAATTTTGCATCCCCCCACATTATGTAAGACATCATAAACTCTTAAAATCCCTTCCCCTAACTAAATTATACAATGTTTGAACGCTCCCTTAAAAATCCTCAACTAAGAATTGTTAAATCTTGGACCAAGGCTAAATCAAAACCTTTTTAAATAACAACATCGTTATTAATATTTTTTTTTAATTTAGTCATGGATACCCAATGCGAGCCAATTTATCCAAAAAAAAGTCCAACGAAATGCTTTATGCAAGGTTTTATTGCATTAATCACTATACTCTGTCTCACTTTTAAGATGATAAATTTTTAACCTGCCTGCTTAATGCATTCCTATGGCAAAAATTTATCATCTTAAGGTGAGATCGAGTATAGTGTATTAAATATGCAGTTATAGAAGTCTGCATTCTGACAGGTTTAATAAATCAATTTGGACTACAAAGGAAAGGATTTTCTGTAGTGCAAAAAATAATTTACAGCAAATTAAAGGGGCATTTTCATTACAATATCTTTGATCTAAAATGCAACTCAATGCATGTTTCGGAACAAAACCATTTTGTCACCAGACCGAACGTTTAATATATAAATTAACATTGTTATAATCGAAATCCTATTAAATAGAAAGTCCCACTTTGTAACAAGTGATATTTAAGTTGTTTACACTTACTAGATATGAATGGCTGTGATAATAATAATTGCAGCAGAGTTTCCATATTGAAGAAATCTTGACATTTGCCAATTACATGTTAGACGCCATTTCCCCATAAATTTCAGCAGATACTGAAAGTTGGTGGAGTCCTCTAGGACATGCATGTCTACGTGTTACGTACACGAGAGCTGATGCTTATTATCCAGTAGAGGGCGCTACATACTGTCAGTAAAATGGGTCCTATTTGGGCTTTGCATTTTCAACCAAATCCATGTATTCAAGACTTTGTTCTAATGATTGGTGGGCTCAAGCAAAAGTGCAATTTCCATGCCTTTCCTAATTTTTCATGCTCTTCCTCTAACAACCACCTTTTTTTTCAAAATGGGATTATCCCTTTAAGGTAGGGCTAACTCTCGAGTGCTATAATTGGCCCAAGAAGATCGAGTACTGTATGTATATTTAGACCCACAAAATATTCACATCACCATTATAGGCTTAGAAAACGAGTTTCATATAATTATTCCACTCTCTATCTCTATATTACTTTATACAACCGCCATTTTCTCAAGATCAAGTCACAAGAGGTCAATCGATCTGGTCCCTAATTCTTATCGTCAGAGAAACATGCACAAACTTTACTTACAAGCAACTCACAGCAGATTTTACCTCTTTAATAACAATCCAGGCTAGCTTGCACTGCGATGATTTTGTGGCCTAAATTTCATTCTTAATGTAATAATAACAAATATAGTTTTCGGACTTACAACGTTACTTACAACTTACAACAGTCTATCTCTAACCATTCTTCATTGTGCCGCTTAATTGGTTTTATCCCCTGTAGTTTTGGTACATCGCAAATTGAAATTACTATAATGAGTGTGCAACTTGCACACGTGGACAAAGGTAGACAAACATGCCTTTAAAAAGTTAAGGGGGTCCAAAGGGTAAACATTCAAACTGGAAAGACAACTTTTGGAAAACAAGGCTCGCATTCAAAGGGGGTCATTGGACTTTTTTTTTACCACGCATGTAATTGAACTTTCCTTTTCCATTAATATAAACGTACTTTTTCATTAAGAAAATAAAACCAAAAAAAAACTAGAATGGTCAGAAAAAATGCGACCAGGTATTGCGGCACCCTAAATGGCCGTACGTGTTGTGATAGTTTCACATTTTCTCCACAAGGAGGAAGGGAAGGGGGGTCAATTTACCTTTAATTATCTTAATATAGGCTTCATTATACATGTAATTAGCGCACGCGCACGGGGACACGAGATGGGGTGGGGGGGAATTGCCCCGCCCTTAATAATGTTTCCACTACACATTTTTGGGTAACATTTGGAAAACTATAAACAGGTAGGCCTAGTTGATTCTGCCCCCCTTCCTTTCCGGAATATTGCTTTCATTTTTCCACCAGGCGTGCGTAGGGGGGCAAGGGGGCGCAGTGGCGGATTTACGCCAAAAGGCGTAGTCAGCAAACCAATGCATTAAATTTATAAAAGAAATTTCAGCACTATCAATTGGGGCGCCCCCAATAGGATTTTGCTGGGGGTGCCGTCAGCAAATGCTGACTTTGCTGACCGTTAAATCCGCCACTGCAAGGGGAGCACTTGCCCCCCAAATGTGGGAAATGTAAGAAAATTTTATCTAAAAAATACATGAAAACAATAAAAAAAATCACTATTTGCAAAAAAATTTCGCCTCCGGCGGCTGGGGGACAATCCCCCCAGACCCCCCCACGTGATAAAAGTACTCACAATCGGACACCTTGCCTGTCTGAGTACATGTTTCTCCCCCCCTAATCATACACCCTGCGCACGCCTATATGTCTCCCTTGACTCCCCAAGCTGGATCCGCCCTTGGGGTGGTGGGACTGCTCCCCTGCGAGTTACCCTTGCGTA
>JAQIXP010001022.1:0-20622 GCA_034700285.1 Proteroiulus fuscus
ATTTGTGAAAATTTGTCTGGAAAACCTGGAAATGTCATGGAAATTTGTTACTGGATTTGGCCAGACACCCTGATTTATGGTTTAGGTGATTGCTGTATTGGAAACTGGTACCAGTACATGACAACATTTTGATTCCAACCCATCTCTATAATTTCCTCTTATGTTAGTTCCTACATTAAGCCCACAAATATTTTGTAAATACAATGCTGAAAATAGTTAAAAATTGCTCTTAAAAAGTATTTTATGCAAATTTATTCAGTATTTAGAAAATGAAGTGTTTTTTTAATTTTGAGAAAAGAGCCAGTATTCATATGGGATTTGCTGTTCCCACAGGAACAAACTTTAGTATTTATTACCAGCATTTTCCAGAAGGTGCCATGAAATGCTTTTTTAATGTCATGAAGACATTGTTGAGCAATGCTAAGTTGTTTCGATAGTAAACTATTTTCATTTGCTATTTTATGTTTAAATAAGAATTACTGAATCCCCGGTGCTTAATTTATTTGAACAGAATGTCACTAGTTAGGGACATTATTAAAAACTTTTAAGTTCTGAGAAGATTGTGAGTTATATAGTAGGACACATTGCAGTCATAAGTTTGTACAAACAATTCTGAAACGTTTGCCATCCAGTTTATTGCTTTTCTAGGCTCCAGTGCAACTTTTATTATCTCAAGTTACTTACTGTAAGAGTGCTCAATGTGGATGGATGGGAACTATTAAAGCTTATTTTGCTAAAAAAAATTTCCCATGGCACTACTTTTTTGATGTTAAGCACTTTTCCATGCCTTTTTCACCTAACGTCATGGATCACCAAAAACTCGAAAATGGCATATAAGCAGACATTCCTTGGATACATGCCTAAACTGTGTATATATTTCACGTTTTTAATGGATATTGCTCGACAATCCAACTAAAAGAAATTCCAATTTAAAGAGACATTTTTTTTGGGCAAAGTACCAAAAAAGCTGCTCTTGTTTCCTTATAAGTTATATTTTGTAAGTGACAGCTGAATGGCCAAATGTGATGACAACATATATATGAACTATTTTCTAAATATGAAATACATGAAAGTACGCTTTTTTAGATAGCAGGTATTCCAGTATATTTATTTAGAAATTCTACTATATAAATTATTGGCAGAAATTCTAGTTTAAAAAGAATTTTCTGTTAATATAAACTGCCCCATTTTAACAATATTCGGGGAATGTGTATCATCAGCAAAACAAAACCTTTTAAACAGAAATAAAAAAAATTGTTGTTTAAAGTTAACGAACGATAAGTTATTGCTTTTACTGATAGTCAGGTTTTTCAGATGAAATATTAAAAGTCTGGACTAAACCTTAAGGGGGCTGTCCACACTTTTGAGAGCATGCATGCTCCTATGGGAAATTTCCTTGTTAAGTAAAAGTACAAATTAATCAATAATGGCTAAACATAAATTGACGGGGTTTGATTTAGTATGAAGGACAATTAAATTTACTAAAACGTGATGCATGATTTTTTTGTTTATCTTCCCCGTGAGCTGTACAATCGGGCAAAATGTAACGAAAAACTCAACGGTAAACTTTGAAATTCGATAAATAAATATAGAATGCACGTAATAACAAAATCTAACCTGGACATTTTGTAGTAAATCAAATAAGCTTTCCAAAAAATCAAACCCCATCGTTATCCGCTCGGCCAATATTGAGATCTGTTCAATTTTGTGAAAAATTTCACGTCTATGTAAAATAGCATGGGAAAACGGAACAGTCAACTTTGAAAATCGATAACTACATTCAAAATGCATGTGACGTCATAATCATGCATCAGTTTTTAGTAAATTTAATAATCTTTGATTAAAATCAAACCTTATCGTTGAACTTTTACCCATTCTTGAGTTAGAACAGTTTGAAGAAAACGAATTTAACATTGAAATCCCCATAGGCTGATGCTGTTGAAAGTGTGGACAGCCCCCTTAAAACATTATCCAATTATATTTATATCCATCTTCTCAGCTTTTACTTAAATAAGTTATTATATTATTTTTGTAAAATGTATTCATTGAATTGCAAATAAGGAAATCAGTAAAGTAGTATATAAATGTTTGATCATTGATGAACCATAACCTTTGGCACCTATAGTTACCAACCAGAGAATGGTCCTTGGTCCTTTGGAACAAGGAACTGGATCCTGTCTTGCCATATTATTCGACTTACCAAAGTTACCATGAGGTAAAGATTATCGATAACTAATCATGGATTTAAACTATTATGTCTATTATGATTTAAACCACAAAATTTGGATTTTTGTTATCTTTTAAAAAAAATCCATAATGCGTTCGAGTCCATGCACTATTGAAAAGAATGTCCTGGTTACCTTTAATTTGCAGACTATTGGCTTGTTAATGTTTAATTAGTTTAATATATAATTTAAGCAGCTACAATAAAATGCTTTTATTTTTAATTATAGCCATTAACTACTTGTATACATCCTGGACATTGATTACTTCTATTGTATACCATCTTTTGTTGTGTACCACAGAAGTTCTTAAAGCCTATCAATTTGGATTTTATTGGGAAAATATTAGCGCATTGGGACATCGTTAACTACTGTTGAATCCTTTATACTTTTATAATTAAGTATATACATGCTATTAAACTCGACTTCTCCAAGCTTTTATGCCCAAATAACATCAGTTTTAAGAAAAGTTAACTAAGCTAATGTTTGGATAAAGCATGCATTAGGTTTGCACACGTTTGGTGTTGGTTTTTTTTCCTCGTGGTATACAAACAATATATTAAAACAGTTTAATGAAACAAGCAATTTCGTTTCTAAAATAATCAAAATTTGGGCTTGTCTACATGCATGACGTGACTGGCTTTCATTTACTGCATCTGTAAAATGCACGTAAACTAATAAAGGGTAATTGTGTTTGAGTACACCGTACTTTGCTATACATTATAAAGGGTAGATTTTTCTAGTGTTTTCAACACAAAATATTATTAAGCTTTTCAATTAATGCGCGTAAGCAGCCTCATTTTTAAGTCCATGAAAAACTTGCTTTTTCAATATGTATTAGCAATTAAGATAGTGCAATTTTCTTTAATGGAAATGGGTTTATCGAGTTTGTATAAAGTGATATCTTCAATGGATTGAATTGCTAATTGGCACTACAGATGCATGCTAATCCATTTGCTCCATCAAATGCAGATTTAATTAACTTTACTGCTTGATTTATTTGCATTACTCTAATTGATAAATGTATTTTAAGAAACGTGTTGTGTTTCTAGTAAACTCCAAGTACATACTTTCGGCTTCGAGGAATTTATTGAATGCATGAAAGATAAGTATAGGCCTAGAGATTTATATAGATGGAAAAATATTTCAAAATGCAGCTGGGCCTAAAAGAATACAAAGATGTATAAAGCAGCATATAATAGTACATTATAGCCCAGTTGCCAGGGCTTAACTTCCTGACAGGGGACACTGGTATATACTGCATGTTAAACACATTAATTAGTTTAGACTAAAATGTAGAATTGCAAATTATTTGGTGGGCATGCATGCATAAAATGATTTGCAATTCTGCATTTTAGTTTGATCTAGCAAATTGATGAATCAAGGAATTATTCTACAGTTGCGATCTGCAATTAAACTTTTGAAAAGGAAGTTGATATGAACCTATAGGCCGAGCAGCCAGCACAATGTCAATGATATTATTTGGTAGTTGACTATAGGCTGCTGGTCAATAAGCATGTCTAAATTAACTCATTTTAATGGTTAGATTAGATCACAGTGAACCGCTCTGTTATACAACTTGAAAATGGGATCTATTATGACACTTAAAATCTATGGCTTAATTCACTTGCAAGTATATAGCAAATAAGCCAATTTTTCAGAAATGAGATAAGTGAACAAATGTCATCCTGGAAGTGTCCCTAATTAACCTATAAAGGTTGCAGAAATGACTTATTCCAATAATTGTTAAAGTTACAGAAGTGAAGAGTAGCAAATATCCAACAAGGTATCATTCCTAAAAGTTAGTAGTAGCGAATGGTACCATTCGTTATACTTTTTAAAAATTGCTTGTGACATGGATTTTTATAACAATACATTCGCCACTTTTTTTTGCATTCACTTTATTGAATATGCAAACTAATGGATGTGCACATTCGCTACTTCACACTTTATTTATTTTTCTTTCTTGCAAACTTAATCAGAGTCAAACTAGCGAATGTGCATTTTTAAGTGCATGTTCCAATTGTCAGTGAATTAAATTTTGAATCCGTAGGAAATAATACATTCTCCCTTTAAGATATTGGGACCCATTGTGTAAACGCATGTTCTATGATATAAATGCAAAATTTCATTAGGGGATCGTCCTCATATTACGTAAAGTCAAAGAGGTGAAAGGGGTATACCTATACATTTCCTGCAACATATTATGAAGGATGTTTCAAAAACTTTAAATAACTCATTGTAGACCTTACATTTAAATTCATACATGTAAAGTGATTAGTCTATTTTAAAAAAAGTCTATAGAGTAAAATGAAAAATACATATTTTATAGTTAAGTTATTGTTAAAAAGAAAAAAAATCGAAATTCGTTTTCTAAAATTATTATAAATAAGCCACTAAAAGAATAGATAAAGTGGCAAAAAATTACAATTATTTTAAAAAACTAATTGCAATTTTTTTTTTATTTCAACAACTAAACTATAACACATATTTTTTCATTTTATATTTATTACATTATTACAGTATTAGATATAGGATTGTTATTTCTGCAGTTCTTGTGAATTCAGAAAGAACTCGAATATGCAGAGTATTTCAACAACTACACTATAACACATTTTTTCATTTTATATTTATTACATTATTACAGTATTAGATATAGGATTGTTATTTCTGCAGTTCTTGTGAATTCAGAAAGAACTCGAATATAATTAAATATAAAAATTTATAACAAATTAATATGATAGTATTTTAAATATAGCTTACTTGAATATTGAATGTTACACGAATCCTAGAAGGCCAGGTTAATAATGCCTAAATTTTGTTTCTAATTTATTTAAGGACTATAAGAAAGAATTCTAAATTGTTTCTTCGTGTAATTTGTATGATACGTTGAATTGTGAAATTCTGTAGAATATAATTAAGGTGTCAATGCTGTGATAGCTTAATTTTTTATTTATTTGATAATTTCGCTATTGGATTGAGTTATATGATAAGCCACCCGTTGTGATGTCATTGTTGCTTCAATGTACTTCCCATGTGAAAGTTTATATGATTGGAATCAAAAAGTGCCATCTGTGCCCTAGCAATTGGTCTCGTAGATAATATATGTTGCGTGCCATAGCTATACTATAAACTACATCTGATAACATTTTCTACTAAGTTATTTTTCATTTGATTGCAGTCCTTTATCGTTGTGTACCATCTGGTGTTTCTGCGTGTAGCTAATCATTGTAAGCATCAATGCATTTATGGAACTTAGATTTTTTTAAATGCTATTACATTGGGACTATATCACAAGTATACCTAAAACTCACTCAATTCCAGCAACAATGGCGCTAATGTGCTAAAGTTGGGAAACAATATATTGTCTGGAAAAACAACTGGATAAAAAAATATATAAATGCATCTGGTATAACTCTAAAAATTCCTACATTTTATACTTGTTTTGATAAGTATATATTTTGTTTGTAATATGTGTTTCCAGCATTGGAAAAAAATGTAATATCTATAGACATTTTTAGTCATCTCAAGTATCTTTTATTATATAAAATAGCTTGAGTTTCTTTATGTACATAAATATTAAGAGAAATTGATGGAATATGGAAGTATGCTTAGTTCAAATAACAGATAAATATTATTATGTTTCTTCTTATTTTATATATTTAATGAGTTTTTTCATTCCCCGCCCCTTCCCCATTAAAAAATATTTTTTAGATATATTTTTTAATTGATTTTTGCTGCATTCAGGTTTTATTTTAAAGTAAAATTAACTCGAATTACTGTAAATTATACGCTTATACTAAGGGAGAGAATTTAATTTCAGTTTTCCATAATTTATCTCCAATGCGTAGTTTAATTAATTTAATGAAACAAACTGAAAATATTTCATGCAAAAATGTTATGTGTAAATTTTGACTATACTAAATTTTCCCCTATAATTGAGTTTTGAAATTTTAAATAATTAAATTAATTAAAAATAGCATGCACATAGAAGTTTGTTTATGTATGACACTACAGCATAACTTTTTGTAAGGCAACATATATTATTTTAAATAATACGATTTTAATTTTTCCAGATATTTTTTTAAATACTTAAATAACAAAATAACTTAAGTCTTTCATCGGTATACACATGCAGTTAATATAAAGATTAATCATTTTGTTTTTTACTTGAGCGAAAATGACCTCGGATGCTATAAAATGTATTTTCTCGTAAATATTTAAGTACAACATTGATGCTGTTTACATGTAATGTTCATCTGAATTACTTAGTAATAAGCCTAAATAATGAATGAGCCTTACCTGACAAGGTGGTTAAGAACAACAATTCCGAAATGACCAGAAAACACGTGCTTTTACCATCTCCTTTTCCTGACAGTACAGACATTTTTGTAAACGGTGAGAAAATGTCTAAAAATCAACGGAAGTTTACTTTAAACCAGAAGGTATTTTCATCAGTCAAAGAATAACTAATTGGTGGCTAATTCTGCATGGTAAATTATAATGTTAACTTATTGAAAGTAGATTACTACATCGCTACATATGCATTAGGTATAGTTAGGAATGGTACTGGGTTTGAAACACGAATCGTAACGAGCTGCAACTCGTTAAAAGTCAAAAAAGCAAGCTTTTTTCTTTTCAACTTTTATGAGTATAGAACACTGCAAAATGTTGAAAAATGCTTTTGAATCACAATGTTGAGGTTGGATGTGTAGACTGTTCCATTGCTCAACAGCCTGCTTCTGATCGCTCTGAACAACTGTGCTGTTTGTTGTAACGATTATTCCAGCTCCCAGACCAATGATTGCCAAGGAACTACTGTCGTCACACCAAACACAAAATCCAGTGTGCTAATAAAACCAAGAGAAATGTACTTACTTGAAATACATACCTAGCGTTAAAAACCTACGAGGGATTTATAAAAAAAATATCCACACCATATATTTATACCATTCTATGTTACACCTTGATCTGAAGCTTTGTATATTCCATGGAAAATGATCAACAATGATCAAACAATTGGGATCTTGTCTTTTATTTAGTCAATAACAGCATTGCTAATTTTTTTTTTAAAGTGTTAAAATAAATATAGTATAGATAACAGTTCATTTGAAGATACTTTGTCATTAGTTGAAATGGCATGATATAACTATGTAAATTTCATGAATATACTTTAGATAAAATTAGTTTAGGGAAATATTTGCCTGACATTAATGTTATTCAATGCATTTTTATTTAATTTAGTTATGTTACCATCCAAAAGGTCAATATCTTTGATTTATTGGTTCGTATTGTTGGGTATTAGATGCTATTGGAATGTATGGGTTATTATATTGATCAATTGGTCAGCTCCAACATACCAGTATATCATTGTAAATATCAGTATCTAAATAATGGCATGTTATTTGTCCTATATTATGTAATTTTACTATACTTTTTGGTAATAAATCCAATATAAATAAGCCGATATACTTTTTAGTGGTTCATATTGGTTGGTATTGGTTGTTATTGAAATAGCTAAGTTATGTTAGTCTACATTATACCAGTAATAAAATGTAAATACCAGTATCTTGATAATAGCAAGGTATTAGGTACACTAACAAGCAGGTTCGGATATTCTAGAATAAGATAGGTTATGCTAGGTTAGTTTTAATTATGTCCAGTAGGGGGAATTCTGTTGACATTTTTACTAAGGTTACTGGTTATACTATCAAGAAAATGTCCTCCACCCCCTAAAGTGATCTGAATTAAATAATACAAATTACATAATTATAATCATGTTTTAAACTGTTTAATAAAGGTTAAATTGCTTCCATCTTTTGCCAGTAATCTGATGTAATACATTCAAAAATTTAAAAAAGTAATTCAAATTACTGATAAATTGAGTTAAAGTTTCTTTCATCCAGTTGAAGACTGTAATAAATGACCATTACAGGCCAGAGGCATTACAGTTACAATTTTGTATATTTGTTTGGATATAAAAAACTTTAAAAAAAATGTGATTCCTGATTACCATTTTACAAGTATAATTGATATTAAAATTCAGTTATTTCAAATATAATTCCCTCTTAAGCTTTTATCAGGAACAAATAATTTCTTTTCATAGCATAATTCATTGACATAAATGTACATCTTGTGACCTAATATTAACTAACCACTCTGATCAGTTAGAATGCAATACAATTCTTATGCCCTCGTATGTCTTTATATTGTATTTTTTCTATTTTATTTTTTAGTTCAAGTAGGCTTATACATTTCTTTTGATACTTAATAATTCATGGCTGTGCTTCAGATTTAGTCACTATTGCCCGGCTTTGAATTTCATTAGGTGCTAAATTGCCATTTATGGAATCCATTTTAAAATAAGTGCACATTCGTGTATTTCTTATTTTTTTCCCTCGTCCACATTTTGAAATTTTTTTTTCATTTTATTCACTTTTTTTTCTGAAGCTATTTCTTCAGAAAAGGCATTATATTGCATTACATTCTCGAGTCAGTTGTAGGATAGATGTTTGTTGGAACTATAAAATGTTTGTTTCCATTGCAGAATTCAACTGAATGCTTAAAAACATAGAAACTTACTAAGAGAGATGAAGAATATAGAGAATTGTCCAAAATAGCAACATCCATTTTCACAGAAAGCATTTACTTAGACAGGGGTGTCTCCAAATTGTGTTAGATATTTAAGCTCCCCTTCCTAAAAACAAATATGAAAACAAATAAAAATGTTCTGATAAGCATGGGTCCAAAAATGCTTTGTTTGGAAGTTACACCCTGTCGAAGTTAGGAGCATTCAAACATTACAAAAGGCTTATGATGTACATTTGTAATTAACTCTCTCCCTTCATGTGTAAAAATCTAATGCAAATTGCCACCCTAAATTGCAAATTGCCACACTGGTCATTGCAATGACCATTGCTCTAACCTTCGAGCTGCCTGGTGATTCCCCGCATACCTCTCGTGCTTCCAGTGATTGCCTCTCATGAGTAATCTTGAGTTTCAGATGAATAAGATATCTACTCGGTGTTTTTGTTTGTTTAAGTTTAGTTTTCGTTATTTCTGTATCATATCAGGGTGTCTGGCCGTATGGAAAACCCGGAAAACCTGGAAATGTCATGGAAATCAGTATTGTCTGGAAATGTCAGGGAAATGTCATGGAAATTTAGTCTGTGTCTGAAAAATCTAAATAAAATCTAACTAAAATGGAAAATTAGGCACTATTGGTGATTTTTTTTAGCCAATTTTGGGGGTTTTTTTGAGCAAAAAATTCGCCTGCGGCGCCATTTTCTGAAATTTTTTGTTACCCTCTTCAGATTTTCGCCTGCAGGCCATGAAAAATATTTTGGGTCCGCAAAAAAAATGTATTTTTGGGTGCGGCCCAGGGTAGTTGCCAAATATTGCAGTTTTAATTGCATATGTCAATAAAAATGAATTAAAAATCACATTCGTTTGGTCTGGAAATTTGCGAAAATTTGTCTGGAAAACCTGGAAATGTCATGGAAATTCGTTACTGAATTTGGCCAGACACCCTGTCATATATACTTTTACCAGGGTGTCTGGCCGTCTGGAAATCCTGAAAATGTCAGGGAAATCAGTATTGTCTGGAAATGTCAGGGAAATTTAATTTTTACCTGGAAAATCTAAAGATCTTAACAATGATGTTTAAGTCATGTCTTTATGACGTGAAAGTATCTTCCTGAATGTGGGATAACCCCCCCTACCAAATGGCATAATGATATGCTGATCGTAGGGTACTGAGTTGAATTGAATTGAACTTGTGTGCAATTTAAATGGCTGCCATGCTCACTCCAATCGCCATTTTGGGCGCTGTTCTTTAGTGGTATGCCCCTCTATATAGTTTACTACCTGAATCTCTTTGGCTTAATAACTGGGCATGTGTGAAAGAGAAGAAAAAGATTGTTGAATTATTAACGCACAATCTATTCTCAACTTCTAATTACATGAAAACACTTGGCATCTTTTACCATCATTAAACTTACCTATCCCATAAGTCCTTGTCAGTAATCATTTTTTTTCCCTTTCTAATATTCTACAATGAAATTATTTTTATGGCACTTTATGAATCCCTATTGTATACTACAGTATGCTATGTATATCGAGTTTACTTAACGTAACTTAATTACTTGTCAGATTTTTGATGAAGATCGATATGTGTCCATTAAGGCTTGTGAAGTGGTTGAATTTAATTGCCTAAATGGGAGGAAGTTGATCTTGTATAGAAGGAAGACTACTTTTTTTTATCTATTTTGCTTCAAAGAAATATTGGAGATATATTGAATATTTTTACTAAAGTGTCTGGATGGATGCCTCTTGTATCGTTTTACTTTGATTGCTGTAATGAAAAATCAATTCTCTTTTCCATTTTTTTTTTAAAACACTGCATGAATATGTGCTTTTTTTCCCTTTATTTATTCAATTTCAAGATGTAGATCTTACATCCATAAATAATTTCTATAGAAGATTCAATTAAGTTATGAACATTGCCTTCCACTTGTAAATTAACGAGTATTCTAGAAGAATTGAGAAGATAGATTATAATAGTAATTTATAATTTAATAACAAATCAGAATTCTTCAGTTTATTAGATTTAGTATTATTTTTTAGGCTAGTCTCATTTAATCAGTTTATAACTATTTTGTACTTAACTTTTGCAAAAGTTGTTCACTCTAATTGAGACTATATTTGATGTATTAATAATATACATGTATCAAAACTCTGAAAGTTTAATGATTTTTTGTCCCATTTCCAAACATTCAATGTAATCACAAACTTACTTTTATTAACTTTTATGAACTTTTCCAAAATATGAAAATTGACTTGCTTCCAGAGCTATCCAGTATTCCAATAAAGACCAATACAAATTTTGTATAGCTTATATAATAATATATTGATTGATACATGCATATATATTGGGTTTATTGGTGTACTGGTTATATCTCCTAATAAGACCATATATACTACCAGTAGCAACCATTGAAAACTGTATTGGATTATTGGCTTTCTTTCAATAAATCTTTTAACCAAATCTCCATGCCAAGGACTTCAATTAATCACTTCATTAATTAATTATAGGTACAACTTGTCAATGATATTTTCATAACAAATACCAAAGCTATTTTTCACATTGCTTGATAAAATAATTTTTTATTTGGACCTAGTTGCATTAGAAGTACAACATGTTTTTTATTGTAATGAGTTTAGGGTGTTAAAATGTCAGGGCATTATAATGTTTTGGAAATAATTCATTTAAATATGTAAGAACTTAAGATATCATGTCCTAAATGATGCATGATATTGGCTCACACAGGAATTGAAAGTCAAATTATTTTGTTAATGGACAAGAAAATATGACCAACCAAAAGGAACATATATTCTTGCAATATTATTATGGGACAAATAAGCAAATTTGCTTAAAAATACCAATAAAACATAGGGCCAATATCCTAGAATATTTTAAAACCTATCACTTAATTTAATTGATATAGTAATATATACCAGTATATATTGTAGGGCCTACTGGTTTTATATAGTCCAGTGAAAGTATTCATATTTTGGATTTTCTGGACAGTTTTTTAAGTTTCGATAACCTATACTTGTTATTGCATTTTATGTTCTTATCTTTTTCTAAATATCTTCAATTGTTTCACTATAGTATATTTACATTTACTCTGAAAGCTTGTCATCATGTTTACCTACTATATATATATATATGTGCAGTACACGTTTATTGCATAAATATTATATTTATGCCTACTCTCTTGGATTTAGACAATATATACAAAACATGTCCGTGCACAATTTCACGTTTCATTTGTTTGCATAGGAGATAGTTTTCTTATAAATGACAAAATATGGACAGGAAAATGTATTGATTTCTATAAGAAAGTGTGAAAGCTTGTGACTTGTATGATTTCAGATATTTTTGGACATTATTTGTGTATTTCTTATATGCATAATTAATTTCTTATACAACTTAATTTCAAGCATTTTGAGAGTAGGTTTGAAATAATTTTTGAAGAGAGTTAATTTTCCATTAAACTGCAATTTTTTCTTGGAAATTTTTAAATGCATTATATAAGGGTGTCATATCATCTTTTTAGATCGATTAATTACTCTTAATATTATTTTTCTCCGGAAATAATGCAATGGATATAGCTATAATGTATTTTTAGCAAAAAGACTGCAAACTCAATGTAGTTGGCCATAGAAATTTATGGATTCTGCTGAATGCTGATGAAAATTGAGTCAAATATAAACAAATTGGTAACACAAATTGGTGATTATTTTTTATTTTTCTGATTAAATGAATATAAATATTATTATACAAATAGTAGTGAGAAATCCAGTGTGTTTAATTTTAATTTATTTTTGTTATTTCAGTTTAATCAATAACTATAACTAGAATTTTAGTTCCAAGTTGTTTAATTTTCAAATCAGCTTTTTAAAATTTGAAAACTTCAGGGAAAAGGTAAGGAATGAGTTATCTTACAGCATTTTTAGGTGACATATGGCTTAGCATCTTTTTACTGCCCCCTATTTCTCCTGGGGAAAGATTGCCCCCCAAAACTCCTTCATTGCCCACAGCGGGGGCATAACGCCCACTTTGGAAAACTATAGGTTCTAACTTGTTAATGCAATTGGCACTTTAAATTACATTAATTTTTCAGAAATATTCATAATAAACTTTAATGTGGAAAATTAGCATTTTTTAATTTCATGATCCCTTTTCCCATTTTGATTTTCTTTATGATTTAATATTTTGGTTTAATAATAATTAAGTTAACTTAATATTTTCCCGAAACTTATTCATACAAAGCATGTTTTAGAGCATTAAATATGCACGAAATAATAAATTTCTACAATACATTGTACCTTAAAATCGATTTAAGACCTACCATAATTATTATATTCTTGAACTAGTAAACAATTTGAGACAGAGAAAAATGATTGTTTGGGTTCGATATAATCCAATTTTTATAATAACTAGTCTTTTTGTGATCATGGCCCCCTGCATGTTTATCTACTTTATTATTTATGTAGGAAAATAAATTCATTTTATACGAACATGTCAAAGTACATATAAACACTCACTATAGTTTATGTTGAAATAAGTTCTGTTGTTTTTCTAACCTGCTCAATAAGATAAATTGAAATTTTGTAAATTTGGAAAGGTGTTTTGCCAGAATTCATTAGAGGCACAGTATTTATCGTCTTTTTAAAGGGAAAGTCCCACTTTGTAACAATTAATTTTTAAATGGTAGGCCTACACACTTACTAAATATGAATGGCTGTGGCAATAATAATTGCAGCAAAGCTTCCATTTGAAGAAACCACAACCTTTGCAAAATACATGTTAGGCGCCATTTTCCATAGATTTCAGCAGACACTGAAAGTTGGTGGCGCCCTCTAGGACATGCCTGTCCATATGATTAATGAAAGCTGATGCCTTTTATCCAGTTCAGGGCGTTACGATACTTTCTTAATGGTACAAGCCTATGGATCAAATGTCAATTTCACATTTTCAGATCAACTTTTGTTAGTCTTTTTTCATCTAAAACCAACTTATTATGACATGGCAACTTTCCCTTTATATCCTTTGTGATATAGTTTGGAGCTTATTAATTATTTATTATTATTTTTAACGATAATAATTTTTCTAAGTGCTGTATAATCGCTCCCAGTAATAAGCCGAGCAGTTGATAGTTATACTTTATAAATTATATACAAGCTTAAGAAAATCCAAAATTAAAAGATGTAAATTCTTAAAATCACAGGAATTTTTTTGGCAAGATTTTTAATTATGATTAAATTCGGCAAGCTGAAATTCATCGGAGCTTCATAAAAATTAATTAAACTGTTTAGTAATTTAAGTATGTGTGATTAACAAGATTTTAGGCTAGCCGTCTAACAATTTACATTTTCTCATTACGTATTAGTTTTGATTTTTTTCTCATAATGTACTTGCTAATTCGTGTAGGCCTAAAACAAAATTGGATGATATAATACTTGAATTTTCTAAATTCGATTATAGCATTAATTATATAGCATGTTTTTTTTATAGACAGTTTATTTGGGAATTAATTTTTTTTTTCTTTTTCATTAAAGGTGGTTAATATGATTGACAGATTGATGTGGCATTTTATCAGACAATTATTGTTAGGAAAGAACAAAAGCATTTATGTGAACCTATTAAGATAATTGCCTTAATTTAATGAACTTAACAAGGGTTTGCCAATTGTCGATACTGGCTATTTCATCTGACATTTAGAACAAACTGGATGCAGTAATAGTTTTGAGCTTTAAGCTTAGAGGACTGCAGTGTGGGTCTAAGCTTAATTCTCTGAGCAATTATTTATAGACATTTATATAAGCAAATGTCATTTTGTGTAAAGCATTATGTCACGCACACTTAATACATTACTTGTTGCTATTGATTTACTATAACTATTGCAAACAAACTCCAACGTTTTGTTGTGGTAACTTTGTGCATATAGTTTTTAACCTCAATTCAGGATGACCTCTTCACCCCATGCAGTCTCCTACTGTTTCTCTTTTTTACCCATAATTTTTATTTGAAATATAAACAGAAATATACTGTGAGAACCATACGTTAATGAACCCTAATACCATTAAGGTCTCAATAGAATTTTTTTACATTAAAAATGCTATACTTTGAAACTAAGTACTTTTTAAGGTTTTTGTACGGTGCCCTTTTGGGGACATTGCAAGATTTATTTATTTGGAAAGCTAATTTGGCTAACCTTTTTAATCAAGTTATAGCTTAGTTTTTTAAGAAACTTAATCGAATTTTCTTGATTAATCAGTTTAACTAATTCAATTAATAACCTGACTCATTTAACCAGGATTAATTAACTTGATTAACATACTTGATTTAAGGGAAAATCCCACTTTGAAAGAAATAGGTTGTAGGAAAAAACCATGAAAAAGTATAAAATTCATGGAAATTCCAATTTGACTTGAGACTAGTCCAACCATTAAATAAAATGTCCTGAATACATGGATTTGAATGAAAATATAAAGCCCAAATAAGCACCATATTTCTGACTGTATCTAGCGCCCTCTATTGGATAAAAGGCACCAGCTATCATGACCACGTAGACATGCATGCTGTAGAGGGCACCACCAACTTTCAATGTCTGCTGAAATCCATGGAAAAATGGCGCCTAACATGTATTTGACACACGTCCTGGTTTCTTCAATATCTAAACTTTGCAGTACCTATTATTGTCACAGCTATTCATATCTAGTAAGTGTGAACAACTTAAATATCACTTGTTAAAAAGTGGGACTTTCCCATTAAACAAGTATGGCTGCTAATATAGTTGAGTAAGCAAGTTAGCTGAATGATTAACCCAATAATTTGATTAATTGAGTTTGCCCAGTTTTAATTTGCTGTAAAAAGATCCTATAAAGTCCCTAACAGGGGCCACCATAACAAATTTCTCAAAAGTATAACATTTTTATTATGAAAGATTTCTATTGAGCGCTCAATTGTCGCTCCGTAACAGGGTTCATGAACTTATGGTTTTAAATGTATTTTTATGACTAGACAAGGCAATGCTTTTAATTCTGTGTTGCTTTTTGTATAATACTGTATACTAAATTTCCAATATATAATTTTGTTTTTTGTTAAATATGAAATTGAAGGCCTATTTAGTTTCCAATAATATAATTTTTTGGATATTTACTGACTCTCAAAATGACTACAATATTTTTTTAAATGTTATAAGTAGGATGAGCTATAAAAATTTCCCATTTTTGAATATTGCAATTCTGCATTTTACACTTTAATGTGAATCTGTAATTTATTATTAGTTTTGTCCAAATACTTTTGAATACGAAATACTTAAAAAAATAATTTGTGGCAGATAAGTATTTTTATGCTCAGTTTGTGTAGGCGACTATGATTCCAAAAAGTAGAAATTTTATTTTTATGCATTTAATGCAGTTAGCTTTTTCAAAAAAAAAATAAATGCTGGAAATGTGCTACTTTTCTAGTTTTATCCAAAGTTATTGGTATCCTTAGAAACCGCATTTGAATAAAAGTAAATGAACTAGTCCACTTTTAAATAAGATTTTCATCTTAAATCTTTCAGGAAATAGTTAAACCCAAGGAATTAATTTAAAAAAAGAAAAAAAAAATCTGTAGGATAATGTGATTGGCCATATTGGAATAATGCAATTTAGTTTTCAACTGTGTACTTAGTACTCGTTTATTGATTTTTAAACAAATATTTTTTACTTATTTGCCAATTGAAGATACTCTTACAATCGAGTTTGTAAGCAAAATATCATTCCATCCCAGAATTGCAGTTATCTGAAGTACTTTATAAATATTTGATTATTTATTTTAAATAATTGAAAAGCCTTATTCTGCTTTGCAAGCATATCTAATGAAGATTTGAAATGATGATGATTGGAAATGTTAGCTTATACATATTCAATCAGCTATAACTGTATTTGTATGTATACGAGTAAATATTGTCAATTGAATCAGGGTATTTTCATTTACTTACATTGCAATTCTTCCAAATTTAAACTTCATTCGGAATAATCTAACTATAATTGGTGAACTTTGTATGAAAAATTTATCTTTTATTCAAATGAAATTTCTCGTTTACTTTTATTGAGTTCCGTTTGGGAATTGTCAATGAACTACAAAAATATATTTTTTTATTACTTTTTACTCTGATAGTATTGCAGATGCACATTACACATAAAAAAAGTTAAAACAAACAGTTATTTTTCAAAAAAGAAAAGGAAATTATAGTATGGATTTGGTAAACGAAATGATTACTCACCTAATGTTCAAGCTCTATGGTTCAATAGTACTAAAGGATGGTCAGAACCCATTTTAGTAATGAAATGCCCAAAACTTCATCTGGTATATACTCAACATACCGTGAGTAGCCCCTTCACTTAAAAAAGTTGGCAAACCCGCATTGCTTTGATGCTATGATTGATTGCCATTCATTCTCACTTTTTTTGCGTTCTGACCCCTGTGTCCTTGTTTTTGCCAGAAGGGGGTCTGTGCCACTGGGCATCCAGATTGTTGCATTGGTATTTTCACTGAGGTTATATACCCACATATGCATGTTATCACTATAAATTAAAATTATTTTTCTTCTTGTACATCGTGTTGACAATAATTTTTCATTTCTTCTAAAACAAATTCAACTAAAATTTCTTATTACATTTGGTGAATTCTATTAACATGTTTAATTATGTTATGACAGCAAGCAGGCGACAAAAATGCCTGTAAATATTATTTCACCGTGTTTTAAAATGTCTATTGTTTTGAATATGTTTTGGCAGAAACATTAAGGCTAGAATAAAAGCATTAACGACTCATATTGAGTGTTTATCGTGTTATTACACAAGCATAGTAAACATGAAAATGAGGCACATGCTTGTAGTAATTTGGGAACATGCTTATAAGTATACCATATATCTTAATGTTAATCTAGTTAATGTTACATTTACACCCCAGTTCATAAATATTAAATGCATTTCTACAACTTAAAACATACTATTGACTTTCTATCTTTGTGGCAACATCCTTGTTGTTGAAAAACGTACATTTTCTAACTTGAGTAAGCAAGTCTTAATGAGTTTACACACTTTCTCTCCATGCTATGAGAGATATATGAGTGGATTTTGTCTATATGTTTTTCATATTTCATCCCATAAGTTTAACACTATAAATAGATCTTTTCAACGGCGCTCCATTTTAATGGACTTTTAACTGCTGTAGCATTCCATTCACTTCTTTTGGAGCAGTTAAGCACGAGACCGGCACGTGCATTTTCAATAGAAACATTAATTTTGCACGTGCAGACCTCATGCTCAACTGATTCCAAGGCTTGCATGGATAGTAGTAGAGCACGAGACTTCCACGTGCATATTCGATAGGAATTTACTTGAATTCTCACGTGCAAGCCTCGTGCTCAACACGTTCTAAACCTCTCCCTTGATGCTTTGCTAAAGAGGCCTATTTACCCACAGCATATTTGCATTTGGGAAGAATTTATTATTTGCTTTTCCAACTTAAAAGGCCAAACCATGACTGAAATAATATTAAATGGATGGGTTAGTGAAAATAAATTAAAATCCAATTGCCGTTATTCCGATAATGGGATTCCACGAAAATCTGGGCTAGTTTTCACTGAAGTAAACACTTCTTAGAAGAGTGGAATTTGAATAAAAATTTACATATGGCTCCCTGATATGGCTAATTTAATCTAGTCAAACATGCAGCTATTTTTCGGTTTACTCTATTATTTAAGGAATAAGGCATATCAAATAAAAAGCAATTTTACAAATGCATATTATTGAATAGGATTCAAAATCTTGAATTTTTTTTGGATAGATCTATAGCCTGTAATTTAAATTTACTACTTTATATACAAATATAGCCAAAACTATATATAACTATTGCATTTTCAAACTGAATCTTATATATTGTATTTAAAGTGGAGGCCATGCTTCATGACAATTGGATATTTGAACTAAATGTTGATAAAAAATAATAATATTTGAAATAAAGTAATGAGAAATCACAACCTTTTATGTAAAGTGGGCAGCGCCATATTGCCTGATTTTAGAAATACCTGAATCGAAAATCTCATAAACTTTTAGCACCATCTGTTAGTAATGGGAGAAAAGTTCATTATTGGAATCATTCAATTTTGGCATCACTTTCCTTCTATGCAATAATGCATGAAATAATTCCAAGCTATGTTAATTTTAATTTAATACGGCTAAAATGTTGTTGAGATTTCCAATTAGTACATTTGGTGGCGATTTATATATAGTTTTAAATTTTCACATGAAAAAGCATGCAGCATATAAATATAAGGTTTCCAATTAATCCATTAAATAGTTATATTATTATCTAAAGAAAAGCATGTTAGAAAGAAAGTACTGGTTAACACATAACAGAACAAGCATCATGTAACATGTTAGCAAATGCATTTTTCTCACTCGTAATTTTGTTATCATAGAAAAATCTGTTTGATGTATTCTCACAGATCATAAGTTAAATCATCACTGATGATAGCCCATGCATTTACACAAAATAGTAACCTAGGAATGTGAGACATAATTAAAAAAGCAAACTGATCTAGTAAATGCCCATTGCCATCAACAATGTCTGACTATTGCTTGGATATACAAAATAAACATTATTTATTTTTATAGTTGTATGCACTCTTGTGCATAATTTAAGCCAGCTTGCATACTTTCTCAAATTTGACTTTTTTTCTAATAATTTAGAGCTCGTATGAACGTGAGGCTAATAAATAATCGATGCAAATTCAATTTACAAATTATGATTTAATACGATATTCCCAAATACGCCCACTTGAATACCTCGAGATTCGAGTTGATTGTGATTTTGTTGTCTAATCCTGATTTTTCTTTGGTCTAATAAGTATAGTGGATATAATCAAATTTATAATTTCCAATTTTTGATGAGATTTTGGGTTTGTATACAAAAGGAGAAACATGAAAATGAAAGTAGATTCAGATAAGATTTTTTTTTTCTCTCCTGATAATTTCATTTTCCATTACAGCTTATATTTATTTTATATATTTTTGACTTTCAACCTATGCCTTCTAGAGCATCCGTACATAAATGTATTTTCCATTCATCAATATGCATAACACTGATATGCTCAAGATAAAAGACAATTTGAAAACCAAATTTGATTAAAATAGAAAAAAAATGATGGGAAATTTGAAAATAAACTAACTGAACTGATTTAGCAGAAAATTTCACTGAACATTGAGGAATCTCCTCCTCATTCGTGTAGGCCTATAGATCATATTTCTTGGAGATTTCTTTTCTTCAACTTTATGACATTTCATGATCGAATGCTGCTAGATGTATATATGATCTCCACTTTTCACAAATGTTTCGCACCATTTTCTTTCTATAAATGCGAATTTTCTTTTTGACAAAATTTATAAGGCCCATATGTCCTATTTTCTTGTTTTCTGGCATATTTTCGGTGGTAGGCCTTCGCATGTAAGGAAATGCCTGAACTTTATGTGACATCATAATAACCAGTGAAGGGTATGAGAAATTTTCAACTTTTCATGTTCATCGAGGTAAAAATGACATGGAAACCATTTCAAATTTTTTTTTTCTTTCTCTCTCTTTCTTTTTTTTCCAGTCCCACATTTGCAATCGAAATTGAAGCTGGCATCCATTTACATTTTTAGTTTGAATGCAAATATCCTCTCGTACGAAATACTCATGCAGGGTTATGGAGGCATTCTAAGGTGGGGCGTCCCACGTCATTAGTTGGGATGCAAGCCAACAGATGGCGCTCCCAAATTTGCTGGGAGTCAATGG
>JAQIXP010001023.1:0-20618 GCA_034700285.1 Proteroiulus fuscus
TGGCACAGAAATTAATATCTAGTAATTGTGTACTGTTTAAAAATAACTTGTTTCAAAGTGAGACTGTCCCTTTAAAACTGCCTATAACTGTTGTATGTAAATTCCATTATGTAGAACAACCTAAACTGGAATCTGGGGCTTACATTTAGGATTATGATTTCTATTATTATTGCAGCAAATTTTACGGCAGAGACGCTCATCGAGAAAATGATCAGCTTCGAGGCCTCGGAACGTCCACCTTGTGAAGCCATCTTGAAACATCCGTTATTTTGGTCGGCCGAGTTTCAGATGGAATTCTTTCAGGTTGTGTATATAAATAATATGTAATTATATTTACACAGCCAAGCTTTTTACTCTAAAGTGACGTGCGATTTTCAAAATTAGGACGTCAGTGACCGGATCGAGAAGGAAAGGTACGATAGTCCGGCTCTCGTCCACTTGGAACGAGGAGGTCTGAGGGTGGTTAAGGGCGATTGGAGGGAGCACATTGGACCGGAGTTGCAGACGGACCTGCGGAAGTTCCGGACTTACAAAGGCCGGTTCGTGAGGGATCTCCTTAGGGCAATGCGTAATAAGGTAAAGAATATTTATGGCATGCCGAGTTATTAGAGTTGGGCGAAGGCTTTAAGACGTCGGATGTTTTGTCTCGTGCAGAAAAATCACTATAGGGAACTGGACGAGGAGCTTCAGAAGTCGCTGGGAACGACCCCAAGCCAACTTGTGACTTATTTCACGGGCAGATTCCCTCGCCTGCTGACCCACGTTTACTACGCCATGCAGTGCTGCAAAGAAGAACCCGTGTTTACGAGGTATTATGGTTCCTATCATTTCAATATCGCTTGGGTTAAGGAAGCCGATCCGACGTTCACTCCGCCGTTATCTTGGAGGGTGCGCCAAGATTCGGAGAAAGATGGGGAACGAGTGCGTGGCACGAAAAATAAAGATTGGCGAACGGTCGTGTCGTGATATCGTATTTTATGATTGTGTACATTTTTTTTAAAGTAAATACATTTCTATTGTTTTGTTATTTTAAATAATATAATCAAAGAGTGAAGGGAGACAAAAAAACAAAAATAGTATTTTTCATATGGGATAAAATACGCACTGGGTCATACAAATGATTTTTTTAAATAAAATTTAGAAAAATGCTCAACGTCCTTGGCCCAATCTATCTAAAATTGACTAGTTTCGTCACTTTGTTACTTTTATTTTAATCTTAGCTTTAAATTGTATCTAATGAAACATATTTAATGAGAGAACATGGCAAGTGCAGTCGAGTTAGGCGTTCGAGAATGCTTCCGCCACGAATGGACACCAAGTGAGTTCGGATGGAATAGAGGCAAAGACGCCGTAGAGGCGAAGGAGAAGTCATCTCGTCTTTCAACCATTCATAAAACGGTGTATCATTTTTGAGATCGTCCGTCAGCCGCTCATTTAGAGCAGTCCAAGCTACCCTCGATATCCGAGCGCCACATTCGATGAGCATCCTGGAGAACTCCTTATCACCGTTTGCGAGTGTCCAATACAGAGGCGTGCGCCCGCTCTCGTCCGTTGCGTTCACGCCGATGCCGTTCTTTAGAAGCAGTTCGGCGATCCGTTTACGGCCGTTATACTTGAGATACTTGGTGGCCAAATAGAGAGGGCATTCGCTCCATGACCAGTTGACGTTTAAGGTGGCCCCATGGCTCAGAAGGAGGTAAACCAGATGAGGTCTTTGTTCTTTTGTGGCCACCCATAGCGGCGTGTGATGATAGAAGTCTGTAGCATCGACGTCGGCCGAAGCACTCAGCAGGCTGTTCACGACATCCTCCATTCCGAGGCGGCAAGCGGTGAAAAGCGGAGGCTCCCAACGGTCGTTTCGATCCCGGCTAATCTTGTTGACGTCTGCGCCCCGTCGAACAAGAACGTCGACCATTAGAGGACGTCCTGCCGAAATGGCCAGCGATAGGGGCGTGGTGCCGCGCACGGCTCCATTCAGATCGATCGTCTCATCTTTAACGAGGCTGGTCACCTTTTCAAAGTCGTTTAACATTATTGCCTGTTGAAGGTCCATGCATCTTCGTTTTTTATTGCAGCTGACGAGGGCCATTGGTTAAGTTGGCATTTCTTTATAGGCGGATGACATGTACTTGATGTTTTGTCAACTTAAGATGCAAGCTAGACATTTTTCCTTATAAGGGCATCTGTTCTTAAAAAGATAAACATTTAAATCAAATAATCTTAAGATACAATTTATATTTACTTTCAAGTATTGAGGCCGGACATTAATTTTTATGAAATCTTTTTTATTTCATAAATAATCAACCATTATCTTATATGTAATCAATTTTTAGAGGGGCAAATTATAATTATTGGAATTGCTCTATAAGACAATGGAATAATCTTCCTTAAATATACTTTAAAACTGTTAGGAATTCAATTTAACAATGATGTTTCAGTCAGAACTGCATGACTTGGGAGTATCCTTCTGATTGTGGAATAACCCCTCCTAGCCCTATCCCTTTCATGGGAGTGGATAGGATTTTAAGGATTGGGAATGTTCCATAAAAATATATTTTTTTAGATTCAGGATTGAGTTTCAGGATTTTAGATTTGATTTGTTAGAATATGCTTATGCACTTGTATAGTAAACTAGAGGTAATGAAAAAGGTTTCATGAAATATTGGCATTCCGCCACAATACTTGAGATATTCCCATTGATATAAATGTGTTATTTTGAATGGGTTAGCTTTTCTTTCAAATTAAAAAGAAAAATATATATTTAAACCGTAAAGGAAAAAAAAGAATTACCCATAATCCTTTGATCTAATGTGGCTCGATTTTACATTAAAATCTAAAACTACGTTTAAATTAAAAACAAAAATATTTACAAATAACAAGACATTTTGTTAGAAGTTCCCCCTGGTCAGTGGGTTCCACTGCATTGCCCGAAATGATCATCTTTAAGAGGGCATTCTAAGGGTCAACGACCTTTGACCTCATCTATTTATATTTGCACTGGTGCTAGAGCGCTCCTGTGAAAAGAGCTCAATTTTAAATGGAATGTTGATCATTCATTTGATCGAAAGTCGCAAATATTTTCGAGAAATTTTTGTCATTTGTTTACTGAAAAATTATGAGTAAAATGATGTTAAAGAACGGCTGAAGAATTACGTAAATCGTCTAGTACGATGATGAAGGTAGAAGTGGAAGACGAAACTATACAGGTAAACCCAACTTTGATGTAAAAATGAATGAATGTCATTTGCTCCCAAAATGTCTGTATTTGGGAATGTCGAGGTCACAGTATCCGCGGATCTTTGGACTTTAATGTCGATTTGTCAATTTTTAGCAAAAAGAACCACTTCATTTTGATGTGCGTTTGGATGGACTTCCTCCTGAATATGCTAATCTTATTTTGAATATTAAAAAGGTAGAAAACACGTACCGTTCAAGTTGACATTATTTGCTAATTAAGTAAGATAACATTATTTTCTTTTTTAAATTATATTTTAGGTAGCTGAGAAGGTTTTATTTCACTGGAAAACAGTTCCAGTAGTTCTTCCACAGCCTGTTGTCATTGCACGCGAGGAAGATGGTGCTGCAAAAGTGTGTTATTTAGCTTTATTATTAAAATTTCTTCAAAAATATACATATTTTAAGCATTTGGCTTTCTTCATGTTAATAGAAAACCATTAACTTGCGGGATGCTTTCCTTTCCCCATCGTTCGATGAAGTGGATGCAGTTGCATTCGATGCCAAAGGAAATCTGCGAATGTTATCCCAAAAACAGCTAAAGAGCATACGGGAGTTTGGGTGAGCCTTCATCTATTGGAATCATCGTGGTTTATTTGTAATTATAACCTTTAATTTTGTGTTTGGATAGGGAATTTGAGGTAGAAAGTCTGAATTTTTCGTGCCACTTTCATCGATGGCGTCTCAACCAAATTTTTCAAAAGGGCACGCACAGGACACAAGATACCTTTCTCGAAGTAAGGTTGTTTTTTTTTCGTACAATTAAACAACTTCAAAATTATACTTACAAAAGCCTTGCTTAGGTTGTTATTTTGATATTCGTTTAGGATATTGCTTTGGCCGTCCGTTGGATTTTATTAACCGGATGGCATCGTATTCTTTCGCCTTTTTTTTCTCTTTCTCAATCCTTACTTGCATTACAACGTGGCTTAAGCCAGCTAATTGGTGAGTTTACAGTACAGTGTGATACAATAGTTGGGTATGCGATTTCCTAATATTTTGTTTCAAAGATGTAATAATTGGGATGCCAGCTTTTTGTAACGTCGATCTTGTGACAAAGTTAAAAGAAGAGCGAAGCAAGTATCTCGTCGCTGAATTAGTAGTAGCTGTGAGTTATTTTCTTAAACCAAAAAGACTCGATCATACGAGTCTATTTGATTTCTCAAACCTGCATTAATTCCAGCCTCATCTAGACGAAGAACTGGAATTCCTTTGTCATTTTATTATGCAGCAAATTCAAAAGCAAAAGATTGAAAAATATAAATTGGTACGCAAATACTTGAAAGTGTATTTTTGGCAACTCTGCTTATATAAACTTGATTTTTAACGTATTTTTATTCGCTGCTTTTAGGACTTGAAAAACCTTCCAGATGTTCCTTATCTTTACCAAACTCCCAAAGGCTTCACTGTTGATCTAAGATTGTTTAACAAAGGTTTCAATTGATTTTCTTGATTGCAATATTAACCCTAATTAATACCTAACATTATTGCGGATTTTAACCGAGCAGACCGAGATAAATTCAAAAAGTTTCTATAAGATAATTTTGCCAGGGAAGGAAATTTACTCTGATGACCATTTGTTAATTCATCTAGCATTTTTCGTTTTGTCACTTTTTGTATTTCAAATTTTCTTTTTACATTTTTCAATTTGTTTGAAAGTCTCACAGACAGAAATAGTGACCAGTATTGTCAATTTTTCATTTTTGTTTACTTTTGGATTTTTTTTTCACAAATACACGAAGCGTACTGAGCGAGGTGGCGTAATTAGCTTCTCCGTATCTACTCTTAATTACTTAGATAATTCAATCTAAGACGCTTCATGGGGTATCAGATAGAAGCGTTTCGCTCGCAAATTCAAATTTAGAAAATATTTATTGTCAATTTATAAGTGTGTGTGCATGAGGATGAGCCAGTGGTAATGGCGGTGGTTTAGGTTTGTCCGAAAAACAAATATTTTTTAATTTTTTATTATAGATTTGATGAAAAAACTCAGTACTCACTTGGTGCATCATTTAGAAAAAGAAGCTCGCGGTTGGTTCATGCATTTTAAGGAGAAAATAATTGCAGAACTCAAATGTAAATTAATGCATTGTGTGAATAACTGCAATCTCTATTTAAATTTTATTCAAATCATTTCTCTTCTTTATTTTAGCTCAGAAACTGCCTGACGAAGATATTGAAAGGGTATGCTATTATTGCTTTTAATTGAATGATTTTGCATTGTATTTAAGTATTGCCGATTATATATTGATTTACTGTAGAAAGCAAATGCTGCAATTATGGACGAATATCTGAGGCGGGTGTACGAGGCAATACTTAATGATACAGAAATTGGAGATTTGGGAACCGGATTGGGTACCACGAGCAACTTTTGACTAATAATTACACGAGTCATTTACCCGATTTCCTTTGCAAATAGTGGGTTTTAATATTAGCAATTTTATAATTATTTTAATCAGGGCAATTGCTGATAGAGCAAGCACAATCTACCATCTTGATGCATCGTGCCGTTGAAAATGTTCAGGCGCAGTGGAATTTGAAACGTACTCAAGTGAGCTACATTATTTGATGTCGATGATGGGATTTTAATACAGCTTATTAAATTTAATTGAACATTTTTAACGATTTTCAGCTGGAAGCAGCATTGCGTGCATCTCATCCGATTCGGGCAAGGATCGACCTGTGGCTTAGCGAGGAACTGCACAACGCTGAGGTTAGCTAACCTTTCGTTTTTTTTTATTTGGATGCGTACGGGCTCGAGTCTTTTTAATTTGTCCTTATAAACGTCGTAAAACGAATTTTTGTTTGTAATTTGAAGGTCAATTTCATGAACGAACATCGTTGGCTCGCTCAGGAAAATGCTTTGCAAGCATGCATCGATAATCAGCTTCACCAGGCAGCTATGTTTCTCCACAGAGATCTCGTGTTCATGCGTGAGGTGGGAGTAATTCGCTTCGTTTTGTTTCCAATCGAACTTGCAGCTCATCTTGAATTTTGAACTCGTTACTCTTGAAAAGCGAGAAGACATTCTGCTGAAAGAATTGAGTCGAGTACGAACCCCACGGAGAGTTTTTCACTGGAGGTTACCCATTTGGTTTGCGAAGAATTGGGTGGTCAGGAAGGTGCATTGCGGGAAATCGGAGATCGTCCCCACGAAGGTCGTGCCGACCGGAACGTCGTCGTCGTGCAGAATCGACCCAAACGTGGTCGGTTTTCATCGTTGGAATTTTTGTGTATCCCGGAAGTCGAGCAGTTATTCAATTATTGTTGTCCATTTCTTAGCCAGTATTTTTGGTAGAAAAACAAGTAACGAGTGGCACTAGCACCGGTTGGCTGTTTTGGAGGTGGCGCAATTATGGCTGTAGGCTGTGGGCCTGGTTGTGGAATGCCATGTTCATTTTTGGGGTAGGTTCCCATACCTTTTTTTATTATTATTCCAATTAAGCTTGTCCGTTTCGAAAGTGTCATTTGCTATATTCCTCTCTTGCAGGTAATCGTCCCTTGGTGCAGCATATTTAGCTTCAGAGCACTATTTTCCTTCGCTCCCTTCATGCCCGATTTGGAGGCAGGTAGCGAGGTGAGTGTACACTTTTTATTGACAAGAATAGAATTTAACTTGCAGTGTGTTTGCATTATACCGGTAAATCCAGACATAATAATACGTGTAATATTAACTAAAAGACTTTTGATGTGCTTGATGTTTACAGGGCACTTTGGTGCCTCGTCGTTCCTCCGTCACTCACACTTTTTGCTCGCGACTGGCTTCCTTGTGGCGTCACATATCAAAATCGAGGACGGAATTTGAGTCGAGGGTGGATAGAGGTTAGAACGTCGAACTGTCCGCTCCTACTTGAAAGCAAGCGGGGAAGAAAATAATTTACATTTTACTTTTACGTACAAAATTGAATAGGTTTCATCGGAAAAGGATTCAGTCGTCACTTGAATCGTTTCTGGAATTACGTGGTCAAGGGCGTCTTTGGAACCATTCTATTGGCTCTCGGGTTCCCCATCATTTGCGTCGTGCTATCTACCTCGTCATTATTTGTGGCTTTCTGCGCTCCGCTCTGGATTCCTTTGGCCACTCTTCTGTTTCATTTATATTGCATCTGCATCTACGACCTAGATGCTGCGGGTTGGCATCATTTTTGTTCTTGCGTTTGAATGGCTAAATAAGTGATCAGTTACCAACTTTCCATTATTTTATTCTGCCTGTAATTTGTTCAGATGAGCGCCAGAACAGGTGGTGTGTTCTACTCGAAGCTCTTGTTTGGAACATCCTCATTCAGGCGTTTTTCCAGCCACTTCTCGCATTCTTGTTGGCTACGGTATTTTGTCCTCTCATCGCAGTCTGCATTGTTTTATGTAAGCAAATGATTACTGCTATAGAGATCAAACTGAGCTTTGCTGCGATTACTCAAAGATTAAAAGTTTGGTAAACTGCTATACGTTTTATTTCTTCAAGTTGCCATCACTCGGCGCAATGTCAGACTTCTGTGGGACGCCATCATGTTTCACGCCATCATTAAAAGACGTGGAAGAATTCCAGCAATGGACAGCATTTTAGTAAAAAGGGTGGCTGGACCTGGATTGACCACTGACTTTTACTATCAGGTAGTTACTTGCTTTCTCTCATTTTTTGTGAGGTGCTTTTTGAAAGTTGACATTCTCACAAACACGAATGATAATGTGACAGTTTAAAGTCGTCATTTATCTTCCGTAGATTATCCCGGAGCAAGCGTTGGCCGCTTTTGAAGCCAAAATGGAATTGGACGAATTGAATGCATATCACGACGAAGTAGAACGATCGATACAAAGGCCACAGTTAGTGTTTAGGTTAGTCGATCGTTATTTATGCCTCTTTGAGTCGTTGTTCGGTGAGGTTTCCCAAAAGCTTCAGTTGGAGTTTTGAAAGGGAATCTTTTTTTCCTATTCAGTGAATTCGTCAAAGTCTGTTTCCAGCCTTTTTCCGGTCACCTCGTCAGAGATGGCCTTTACCTCAGCTTGGAAAAAGAAGCAGCCGAGCTACGGTCCTTTTTGGAAGAGAAGGCAGAAAGGTATTCGAATAAAACCTATAAAAATGATTTTTAACATTGGTGAGAACTTCACTGCTAACTCTTTTTCTGGGATTTTAGGTACAAGCAGTTGGTGACGCTAAATTTGGACGGCACTGTCGTTTCTAAAGTGAAAATGAACCCAACCGATCTAAAGGTGAGAGTTCGTGATCCGTGCGCGTCTTACCAGTTTCATCGTCATAAACGGTCTTATATTTCAGGTGACCACCAAATTAGCAGCCAACATGCTAGAGAAGTTTTATCCTAGCCGTGTCATATCGAGGCTTCCAATCAAGGAAGAGGAGTTTTGGGAAAACAGGGGATTGGCATTTAGAGACTGGTCAGGTGAGCAAATACTTTAATTGCGAATTAGACGTTTAATATTTATCCTAATTTTTATTTATAATTCATCTCAAGGCATAGCCGTTCAGATGCTGTCCGAGATTTTTTCTTCGTCCATTCTGGTGCCGTTCAAAGAATCGGACGTGCACTACAAACTCGGGGTGAGTTAGTTTACTCGTTTGATCCGATTATGGGCCCAATGGCCATCTTGTTGACACCGGCATTGAATTATAATTTATAATCTGAATTTATGGATCGCTAATCCTTTTCAAGATTGTGTGAATACCTCTTTGCCAGATCCAAAACGTGAATCTTTCCCGATTCACCCAGATGATTCTGGCAGCCGAAAGTCAAGACGATTTGGATGTCGTGGGAACCGTCCATTCGCCAAAAGCCAACATCCAGGTCCATTCTCCGTATCTAAACGTTGCCATTTTCAGCCCGATATGCAAGAAGGAAGCGATGAGTTCGAACAAAAGGTGGGAGGAATGCTCCCGTCCCTTTATATTATCTTATTACATTTAGTATATTTCTTATTTCAGGAATATTTCGCCCTGGAAGTCTCACCAGAAGCCATCTGTCGTTGAAAAGATGAAGATACCTCTGCCGCTGCCTAGTCATCCCGTTCACATCGCCGTGGTCATCTATAACCGAGAGGCGGACGATCCGATCCCTCTGGAGGATGACGCCTGCCAGAGCATTTTGAAGGCCATCGAGGATTCGATCGGCTCGGTGGCCTCCAACTTTGTCGACGTGGACCTGACGCCGGCCGACAGCCTGGCGGAGAAGATGGAGGACGACGGCCTCGAGGGGAGCCCCGTAGCCGACGATTACTCGGAGAACTCGCGGCGATGCAGCCGGCGTAATAGCGCCACCGTCAATTTGGCCTCCTCCGAAGACATCACCCTGGAACCGGACGGGGAAAGGGTGACGTACAGTCACAGCTCTTACAGCACTATGGTATGATTCGTACCTTTCGGCTTTTTCTCTCGTACCCACACCTGGGTACCGGCAAATGTAAGTTATGTACGCGTGCGCGCCGCTTTTAGATTACTTTTATACGCATTAATTTCAGATTGTGCCTCGAGATTATTTATACAAAAAAATTTTTTATTGATTTGCCTTTTATATCTACCAAAGGGCGACAAACGAGATTGATTGTCGTTTTTGCATGGAACTTTCACTATTTATATTATTGACGTTTTTTGTTAGTTTTTAAATTTAAATTTTTTTTAGTTGTTTGTGTATTATACATATCAAATTCGGATAAAAGTATTTCCGACGTTTCTCATTTTATGAAATCCAAACGGGAGTCCCGTAAATTTTCTTGAAATTTAAAAACTTTTTCATTTTCTCCCATTTTATTCGACGATGGAGTAATTTTCCTATACTCGGCTCAAACAATTTTTTGACCCGGGCGCGCCACCGAGCCCAGTCCAAAATTATTGTAACCGAGTATTAGAATAGTTGTTAATTGCTAATCATTCAGCCTTAAGGAAAAGTCTCATCGTATTAAAATGCCATCAGACTTACCACGTTTCCAAAAAAAACCAGGTTGTACCCGACTTAATCCATTGGTGGCATCACTAGTATCTGCAAAAATGGCTACGCTGTTTCCAAATTAATATTTACTGAATGGCAAGTCCAATTAACATTTCAATTTCCATGGTTTACTGAATGGCAAGTCCAATTAACATTTCAATTTCCATGGCTTTCATAATTTTTTTATTATCTTCGGCATTTAAAAAAAAAACTTAACAATGAGAGACTTTCACTTTTGATAGCAAGAATACATCCTACCAGTGGCATCATAATTATATGCTCAGATTGTAGTGTATAATGAGTTGAAACTTTCTCCCTTTTATTTTAACACTAGGCCCCTGTGCGGACTAGGCGAAGATAGTGAATTTTGGATGTTTTTCTCATTTGTATGTTGAAGCATGCAACACGTCATCACGGTGTGTTAGTTCGAACGTCCACAGGTGCATGGCTTTATCGTAAAAGGAACAGGAGGCCACGGTGGCACGTCTCTTATCGTCCGACTGAATCCGACACCAGTCGATGCCGTAAACCATCGAGTCATGCTTGGAATGGCGAACAATCTGACGAGGCGCCTGTCGAGTGTCGCAGTCTATCGCTACTGCTCCGCCGTGCATGCATGCTGCCAGTGCATATCTTCCCTGCCAAGGATCCCATTTTATCCTCCATATTCCTCCGCCCAACCCGACTTCACCGAGAACGGATCGCATGTTTCGGGTGTCCCACAGCAACAGCCGTTCGTCGTAACTAAGCCGAAGAAATAACATTCGGCAAATTAGGAAATGGTGTAATATCCAGAGTGGAAAACGGAATTAATAGTGTTTAATGTTACCTTCCAGTGGCCAACACGTGCTCTTTGAGATCGTTACTTTGAATGCTGGTCACTCCCATGGAATGCCTGAAATGTCATCGAATAGCAATGACTGAATTTTAGAAATGTGCAATTGCCCAGACCACTCCTGCAATAGGAACTCACTGCTTGCTCACGAACGTGGGCGTTTCCGGTGTCTGTCGCATGTCCCATCCTTTACATCGACTGTCATCTCCGCCTGTTCTATTAAATTTAAAAATCAGTCAAGAGCCCGGAGCGAATGGAAGAGTAGGAACCGGCGCTGCAACACTTGCCCGAATAGATTATGGATGGATTCCAGCGATCGAAATTCACCGTCCAAGCTTCAAAGTCGTGCGCCTTCCATACGTCCATTTGATGCACTTCTTCTTGGCGGAGCTGAAGCAACGACAAACGACCGTCGGAATCGCTGGTCGCGATAAAAGGTTGCTCGCTGTTTTTGCGGAGTTTCAATATGAATTACTAAACACGTACGTTTATTTGCTCATGAGGTTGACTGATTTTGGTTGATTAAGGCTAGTATACTCGCCCGTGGCGTGGCGACGACGATACATCCAGCGAAAGCAACATGGAGCCATCGATGCAGATGGCCTTCCCAATGCAGTGTACTAGCCTCCCATCGCTCTCCATCGAGTATAATTCCAGCCGCCCTTTTGAATCCACCGCCCCTAGGGACGAACGGTCGCCGGGAGCACATGGAAGCCATTTTGCATCCAGGATTCCAGGACCAACATCGAGCTGCTGGGCGACCCTAAATTCTAAATTGTCCTGGAATGACGTCAGGCGACCCCGGCGCTGGTCCAACTGCAAGTTCATGCAAATACTTTGGAACTGTTGACTATAATCTCACTTCTAACGCTAGCTGTAGCATGCATGCAGTAAAATGGGGAATGGGGTAAAGTAGGTGCATCCACACTATATCACAAAAACATATGACATATATAACCAGGGACGTATTTAGGTTTTTTGCAGCCCCTAGGCCCGATTAGAATTGCCGCTCTCCCCCCCTTCTCCCCCCCCCACCACCACCACCAGAGGCGTATTTAGGCTAAGTGCCGCCCTGGGCAGTGTCCCACCCAAAAAGGGGGTGGACCTGACGAAAAAATGCTACAAGATGAAAATTAGAAGGTTTTCGTATCCATCATTGCCAAAATTAACTCAAAATGGCGCCGCAGGCGATTTTTTTTTTCTCAAAAACACTCTAAAATGGGTTAAAAGTCACCAAAAGGGGCAGCAATTTACACCCAATAATTGACTTGAGAAACTTCAGTTTCTTAAGTCAGTTATTGCTGTCTGAAATTGCCGTCCCTAAATTCTGCCGCCCTAGGCCCGGGCCTATTGGGAAATACGCCCGTATATAACGTGTTAATGAATGATACAATATGGATGATATACCCAAGGAAAATGTTAAATGACATATACGTTGTATAACGTTTTTCTTATTTTTGTAACAAGTTGTATAACTTGCATATATAGTGCTGATGCACCTTTAGATAGCAGCAAATGTAAGGTGCATTCCCTTTAATATGAAAATTCCTGTTCCACAATTGGGCTCAGTGCACGTGCATGTTCCAGCAAACTAAATGTATTTTGCACGTGCCCTTGCACGACATTTTGCAACAAAAGTTCTTAAAGAGAATGCATCTTTTAGCTGCAAGATTGAACATTCCCGCCATTTTCTGTAGCAGCTGTGCTGATGCACTCTGGTGATGGTCTTCCACTTACCCCCTCACCATCCCCCTTAATCAACTGATAAGTCCCACATATGAGAAAATTTTGATAGTTTGGATGTGGGCACCATTCCACACACGTTGCTGGTTCCTCAACATTTACTGAAAGTCTTTGCACACAGGTTGACATTGGAAAAATAGTCCAATTTTAATCGGAAAATATTAATTTTAAACCATTTTCGCAGGATAGCAGACGATAAAGTAGCAACCCTACAGAGAGGGACGTCCATAATGGTAGTCGGATAAGACAACCACCAGGAAATGAACAGTCTCCATCCCAGATTTTAAGGCATTAGAAATCCAAGAAAATTTCTCGTGAAAGCTTAAAAGAGTAAGAAAAAAAACTGGGCCTTTATTTCTATCAAGTACAATTATCAAAATTATTATAATTAATATTTAAAATGTTTATGTCATCGCCGAGAGGTAAAAATTGCAGCGCTCAAGTTCTGGCGCTCCTCTCAGTTTCCATGAGGCATTCGCGCACGAGGATCCTGGCATGAACGATGCCGCGTTTAAGTCTCTCCGCTGAACTCTTGCTCCCGGCGTAAGTGGGTCGGATGTCCTTGCCGAGATCCTCGATGACGGCTAGGAGCTGGGCGTACTTGCTCTGAGGAGGCTGACGCGTGACGCAGGCGGCCACCGACTGAGTTATCGAAGAACCCTGCGGTACACAGCCCGGACCATTTCCAGCTATGGACACCATGCCGCCTTGCTGATGGGGCACAACCTGGAGCAGGAGGTTGGCGGCTGCGGACATGCCATGACTGCTGCCCAAGAGAGATGGCGGAACAGAGCCCGGAGTCGTGATGCTGATGAGCGATGTGGACGATGGCAGGGAAGGAAGATTCAGCGAAGCGGGATTGATAATGACCATGTCCTCCGTGTTGTTACGGTTGGTGCTGTAATTCACGGCGCCGTGAGACATTGGGACACCGAGAGTACCACTGGGAGTGCCGGGATTGCTACAGTTCACTGGAGAGTCCACAGAACGCATGTCGTCTTCAAACTTTTCCCTAAATTAAAAAATACACATTAATTGATTATGCATCACCCTGGACAGATCACACCACTCGGTTTATACTACATGGTAGACTATCTTTATTAATTTTTTTTTACATAAACACTAGGATGAAAAAATGCAGTCACTATTACAAGCAGCTGAGTGAGCAGACAACTTTTGAAGCTAATTTCAAGGCATGGAAGAGAAAAATGCAGGGCAAATGAGAATGAAAACACTTCAAATACATGTAAGCATTGCAAAGTAGCAGTATTAAATGCACTTTATACTTCAAGTACTGATACTTATGAATTATTTGGAGGAAAAAAATGGGGGCTTCATGACTTCAAATAACGTAAATATACATTTATCAACCTAATTTAAAAAGATTTACCTTAAATCCATGATACTTTCCGACTTGTAACTGCAGCTGTTTACTACTTTTGGTTTGTTTATGTAGGTGGCACATAAAAACGCTCCACTGTCACTATCCTTCTTAATCGCGCTTGTTTTTTTTGTTTAAATTGGGATAATTATTTAATCATTTCAAATTTAACGCAAAGTAGAACTATTAGGTAC
The DNA here is from genome assembly GCA_034700285.1 of Proteroiulus fuscus. NCBI lineage: Eukaryota > Metazoa > Arthropoda > Diplopoda > Julida > Blaniulidae > Proteroiulus > Proteroiulus fuscus. Next base: position 14,323 of record JAQIXP010001023.1, read on the forward strand.
AATATTGGGATAATATTATTTTTAAAAATAGATTATATGTTAATGTGTCCCTAACTCGTATGGAATGTCGTTTTTCATACCACACCGCTTTATCACGCTGTCACAAAGATGGCCACTTCTAATCCTTCTTTTCCATCTAGTTCTTCTGGCAGTGGGGTTAATCGCGTTTTAAATAAATTAAGAATAAGTATAGGAGCAGGAAAATATTATGAAGCTCATCAGATGTACAGGACTCTTTATTTTAGGTTTGTCCTCATTTCATAATAAATTTGTATGCACATAAAATGTCACATTGGTAAGCCTATTAATATTCGTGATACTCATTCTTGTAGGTATTTAAACCAGAAACGGTACAATGAATTGTTGGAATTACTATATGACGGCGCTTTAGAGTTGCTACGGCATAAACAAGTAATATTTCATCGTTTATGACATTTCTTGAGTAGCTGGTAGGCATGCAGGACCACTTCAGGCGACCAATAATACGTGTCCTAAAAGGGACCGTTCAAATATTATGTAACACGTTTTTGCACCTTTAGAAAACCCCCGTCATCACACCAGAGATTATAAAACATACGTATGTTTTATAATCTCTGATCACACTGTAACATAAGTGCAAACTCTACTTCTCCTCTTCCTCCCCCCTCAAACATTTTTTAAACGCATACAGACAATTTTTACAAGTGCAAAATGTTTTTCAAGCATTTAAATTTTAAATCTCCCAACTTGGACGAAGCTTCCACTAAGTTCCTGAAAATGCATAGGGCCTACATTACTTTATATTGTTGTTTTTGCTATTATTTGTTTTCATTCTTAGATTTAATTAATTAACGATTATTTAAGAAGTAATGAGAAATTCTGTATTGCAATTTTTTCTTCCACGAGAAGAATTTGCAACAAACTTAAATATAAGCAGGTGCCGTATTCGGTACTATACAAGACACTTTCCCCCACGGAACTACGGTGGCCCTTACTCACCTTCGCCACAGCGCCATTCGCTTCGAACCAACGATGTGTGTCTTTTCCCCCAAAACATGGGTACCACCGTAATGTGTATTAAAAAGGTTCGTGGGGGAAAGTGTCTTGGATAGCGCCCCGTATTTCACCCTCCCACGAAACAATGTTACGTAATATTTGGATGCTCCCATAGCTAATGTATTGAATTATTTTCATGTTATAGAATAGCAGTGGGGCGGATTTATCTATCCTGTTCGTAGATACTTTGGTCAAAGCTGAAGCGAATGTATCCAATCAAATTTTAGGCAAGTTTCACCTTTTGACTAATCAAATTAACGTGTCATTATACTAAAACATGAATTGATCCCAAATGTAAAGTGTCATTGCATAAAATAAGTGAATCTCAGTGAATCATTTGGGATTCACCTTTCTTTGAGACAATTCAAGTCAGTATTGTGCAGGATTTATTATTATTATTCTAAAGGTTGTGCACAATTTAATCATTGCAGAAAAGTTGGCCAGATTATTCGAATTGATACTTCCAGACGGTGGTCCAGAACGATCCATCTTTTTATCTTCTGCTCTTAAATGGTCAAGTAGGGAGTCCCAGGAGTTTAGATTCGGACACCCAAAATTACACAAACAAATTGCCTTAATTTTATGGAAAGGTTAGTTCGGTTTGAAGTGCATTAATATATTTCAAAAGTTAATTTACAAATGTGGTGTTTTTTTTCTAATATGCATGACTAGAGATGAATTATCAAGAATCCTTTTATCACTTCCTGCGTTCTATGGATGGGACGGATTTTTCAGAATTTTTGATCGAGTACCACGTTAAAAAGGGTTATTCCAGCGAGATTGACCTCTTCATTGCTCAAGCCGTTTTGCAGTAAGTTAGAAAAGGATTTATCCAACCCATGAGAGAAATTTGCTTTCCTTATTCAAATATTTCTCCACAGACTGTTGTGTCTTGAAAATAAAGTGTCCGCCACCATCGTGTTTTTTAATTACACCGAAAGGCATCCGGACATCAGCAAAGGACCGCCGTTTTTCCTGCCTCTTCTCAACTTTCTTTGGTTCCTCTTATTAACGGTGGAAAGGTACGTTACTTTCGTGGTTTTGCGTTTGCTAAATCGTTTCCCGTTATTCCTCGGCAACGTACATTTTTTTATTTTAAAAGTGGGACGTTGACGGCATTTACGATTTTATGCGAACAATATCAACCTTCTATTAGAAGAGATCCGTCATATTCGGAGGTTTGAAATATCGTTTTTGTGCATCTCAAATCTAAAGTCTAGCAGCATTAAGAGTTTTTAATTAATATTCGTTTTAGTACCTGGACAAAATTGGTCAATTATTTTTTGGAGTTCCAAAACCAAAACGCGGAGGCATGTTTGGTGAGGCTCTCGTTATTGACCTACAATCTCCCGATACTATTTTCGCATTCTTATAACTATATTGTTCTATTGTAGGGAATTTTTTGCAATCGTTTCTCGGCAGTTACGAGGACGACGATGGAGACGACGCAATCGCGGAGGAGGCCGGACCATCGCGGAAATTAAAAGCCGAAGAATTGGATTGAAATGTAAGCTTTGACCAATTTGGCCACCAATAGTAGCAATTAAATGTGTAAATAATTAAATAAATGCTCCAAACGTGTGAGACTAACACAATTATGCAAATGCCATTCGTGCAATAAGACGTTCCCAAATATAATTTTCTTTTAAAAATAGAGTAGATTTTTAAATAATTTTACTTCTGAGTAGTTTTTTTTAACTGATGAGTGCTTTTTTAAAATAAATTTATTTAAAAATATTGTCAGATGAATTAGAAATGTATATATAAAGTGAAATCAGGAGCAGGTTAAACAGACGGTGACGTCTTCTTTGGTTCGATACCTGGAAATAAAAAAATTAAAAAACAGGAACAAATGAATCATGTAACATATCAAGCGCTGAAGGCGCCACTTTCATCAATATTTGCATGATTTTTTGATCTTACACTTTGACAGAGCACAAAACGCAGAATTCTTCGTTGCATAGGGCGCATTGTTGGAGGCATGAACTGCAGGCTAGTTTTTCGCAGAAATTGCAGCTGTGAGATGCATTTATACGGTGGCAGAATAGACATGTAGCATTTACAAATGGCTGACTTTCCATCTGAAAACCTAAAAACATGACAAAACTTTAACCTATACTTTATCGAGAACAATTCTGCACGTCTGGGACATTTTCTATCTGGGTAGATATTCTGGTTTTATAGTATTAATCTATTGAATAACTCACTATTATCACCACTTCTGCTCAGTTGTCCCAAGAAATTAAGTTGAAGCTGTATTTTATTGGGATAGTCAGCAGGTTTTGAATTCAGGGCTGGTTCTACATAGTGATTATTTACAAATTAGTTAATATAATGGCACGAATTGCAAGATCTTTGCATGACAAAAGTTCTATTGTACCCAAAACAACTGCAGACGGAATGCATTTCATATCATCCAGTTGTGATGTTCCTATATGCATTTTCAACTGTCTCATGTAATTGCAACATTCTTCAAATGGCAATTTTCGTTTGGGCATTGCTCCACGGTTAATAATAGTGTTATTAGCTTTTATGCACAAGATATCTACCGTATTTGCAAATAATTGATATTAAACACCTCTCCTTTTTATCAAATGATGAGATTCTTTTTGCCGCCTATTGAATGATGGCGTTGATAGCATGGAGTAGGGATAAAAGGAAGGCGTTGTATTGACAGCACAGCCTCATTATTTTTGGAAGATAAAAATGGCGTTCGTGTGTCCTCGCATGGGCTCCTGTTGCGTTGAGGATCCCGATGGATTAGAGCAAAGAGCAAGAAGTAAAAGAATTGATAAATTATTGGAAAAGGATAAACAACATTATAGGAGACAAGTGAAACTGCTGCTCTTGGGTGCCGGTGAAAGCGGTAAAAGTACTTTCTTAAAACAAATGAAAATCATACACGGTTATAACTTTGAGGAAGATACCATTCGAGAATTCAGGACTATTATTTACCAGAATATCGTTAAAGGAATGAAAGTGTTAGTGGATGCGAGAGATAAACTGTTTATTGAATGGGAAAATTCAAACAATGTGAAACATGCAAATTACGTTTTGAAATTTGAAAACAGTATGAATTTAGACACAAAAGTGTTCTTGGATTATGTGCCTGTAGTCAGACAACTGTGGCAGGATAATGGGATTAGAACGGCTTATGATAGAAGAAGAGAATTTCAACTGGTAAAGTATAAAAGTATTTATTTAATTTGAATATTTATGAAATGGACCAACACTTTGGACAAGTAGATCATCAGTCAGTCTCATTTCTTGACCAATCAGTTGACCATTAGAAATGACTCATCCATCTTTTTTTTAATGGGTAGGATTTTATACTTAAGCCTAATTGCCAATTCATCCTCATTAATATAATAATTCCAGATTGCAAAACCAATTCCTTGAACTCTTACTATTTACGAATGTGATTCACGCCATAGTTTTATTGGCTGAGGAAGTATGTGTTAATTTTTTCTTAGCAGTGACAAACAGGTGCTTTCATCGAGTGCTACTTCAATGGGATCAGAATGTCAAAACATCTGCTGGTCACGCGTTTAAATGGGAACGAGGTGGGGTCAAGCGTTTTTTTTTTGTTTTGTTTTGGATCACAAGTCATCAATAAGGTCAGAGGTCAATTGCGTTGACCACTGGCTATCAGTTAGTAAGTGAGCTCAATAATCGGTCACCTGCTGAAACCATAGCACCTAAAATTTAATATTGGAATGCTAGCCTACCAACTTATTTTCATTTCAACTCAGTACTGGTAGGCCCTACGGTTAGTATATCGTGATGACCATTTAGTAGGGGGATTATCCCACTATCAGGAGGAGATTCACAGTCAGTACAGACTTAATCAATTTTGTTAAATTGAATTCCTGACAATTTTGAACTAGTTTTATGAAGATTATGCCATTGTCTGGTAGAACGTAAGAACATGGACCAATAATAAGCATCCTGTCTGATTCTTTTTAACAAGAAAACGAATTGATTTAAATTAAAGAAAGAAGAATTAGACACTAACTTGACATATGACACTTCTGAACATGTAAAGGGAAAGTCCCACTTTGTAACAAGTGATATTTAAGTTGTTCACACTTACTAGATGTGAATGGCTGTGACAATAATAATTGCAGCAGACTTTCCGTATTGAAGAAATCACGACGTTTGCACCAAATAAACGTTAGGCGCCATTTTCCCACAGATTTCGGCAGACACTGAAAGTTGGTGGCGCCCTCTAGGACATGCATGTCTTATGTGTTTAATGAGAGTCGATGCCTTTTATCCAGTAGGGGGCCATTTGGACTTTCTATTTTCATCCAAATCCACATACATGTAGGCCTACTCAGGGCTTTTTATTTAATGATTGGCAGGCTCAGATCCAATTGCAATTTCCATGCCTTTCCTAAGTTTTCATGAGCTTTCTCCTACTTTCTTTCAAACTGGGACTTTCCCTTTAAATCAACTTTAATCAATCACTGTTTTCAAATCTTGTAGTAATATTAGTAAGTATTATGGCACGCCTTTGAATCTCCATTTTAAAAACTGTAAAAAAATACGCTTACAGTAGACCTACAGAATTAACTTAGCATCATTATTATTTTTTTTTTGAGTTTTAGGCTTTCATGCAATATTTTGTGTAGGTGTAATCAATGCAACAGCCTTCAATTTTTGTACAAAATTCATTTTATGCATGATAATTGCTTACTTGGCTGGCACTCCTCATCATGAGGGAATATTAAATTGGACGGCAACAGATTCTAGCGTTACTTCGGTTAGGCCTACATTTATACGCAAGACTTATTCATATTTTACATATTTTTTTTTGGCTTTAGGCTATTGATATTTTGGGAAATCCTTGCAAATAAGTTGGTTAAGGATTAAAAACCTGGAAATTCGGGGAATTTTAAGGTTCAATGTTTTCTGGGAGCCCTACATGACATTTACATGAAAATAGAAACTCCAAATAGGCGTCATTTTACTGACTGTTTAGCGCCCTCTACTGGGTAAAAGGCATCGGCTCTCGTGAAATACTTAGACACACACGTCCTAGAGGGCGCCACCAACTTTCAGTGTCTGTCGAAATCTGTGGAAAAATGGCGCCTAACGTGTAGCCTATTTGGGCAAACGTCGTGATTTCTTCAATATGGAAACTCTGCTGCAATTGTTTTTGTTTTCACCGTCATTCGTATCTAGTTAAAGGGACAGTCTCACTTTGAAACAAGTTGGTTTTAATAAAAAGAGCGTGAAAAATTATGATTAAAATGGAA
>JAQIXP010001024.1:0-20614 GCA_034700285.1 Proteroiulus fuscus
AAGCCCGTTCCACCATCTTCTTTATCGGCTGGAGAGAACAGAAGGCAACAGTTGAGCATTAGCAAGGGTCACAGGTGTCCTATATCAATAGCTTAGAGCACAAGTAGCGAATAAGCCATGTTATAACATGGTTCATTTGCTACTTGGCTCTTAAGTTATTGATATTTTCCTTTACATTCCCATATTTGTCCTATATATTGCCTCTTAATGCTTGTAAATTTCTCTTCATTCTATGCCTTATTTCTTTAAAATTCATATCGATTTACTGTTCCATAAATTAAAAGTGGGGTTCAATTTCACCTTTTTTGTAAAATTGAGATCACTCTAGATATCTGTACCTAATCAGAACATTGGCTACATTCAACAGAGGTATTATCCTAAGGCATTATAAACCACGAAATTTATAATTTTCTTAAATTTTGAATTGGATGTCATTAAAAAAGTTATAGAGGATTATAATAGGCGTGTTTTAGCGTTATTACCCTGTCATACGCTGTAGTTATCCAGTTTACAAGTAGTTCTTAACTCTATCATAGGATACAAGCAAAACGCTAAAACGCAAAGTTCTTCATTCGATGATTTTTCTATACGAAGCATCCATAATTTCCGTTACCTCATTTGGTACACCACCTATTTAGGTAGATAACAGGTTGGTTACCCTTTTGGGTACCCGGCATCGTTATCCAAAACGATATAACAGCTGGCGTCAACAGTAAAACGCTCAAGGTCCTAACTATGTATCTAAATGGTAACAGGGTAATAGCACTACAACACGCCTATTATCATAAAACGAAAGTTCAACAAAAATTCCTATACCATTAAAATATTTTGAGGGAAAAGGTTCTGTATTTCTTATATAGGACAACAATCATTTGAGTATAAGGCATGCATTAATTGAAAATATGGTTTAAATATTATCTTACCTGCAGCGGCTTCTTCTTCCAACTCGCTCCAATCTTTTCCACTATCCTCCGTAGATGCCTCATCTATAAACAATAATACTCCATTATTGGTATCTCATCACAATTTCATCGAAAATTAAGACCAACGACAAGGAAAAATTGCTTACCAGAGTCAGATTCCGTGTACTCAGACTCCCCAGAATAGTCGCTCGACTCGTCCTCGGTCCCTTCGTCGTCGTCCGTCGGAACGTAGGCGTCGTCTTCCTCCGATTCGTCATCGTCGCCGCCCTCCTCCCCCTCCGATTCTGGGTCGAGGAACGTCCAGCCCCCGTTGTCAAAAAAGCCGTCGGGATCCTCGGTGATGGTCTTCATGATCTTCGTCCAATTCAAACTCTGGATACCTTCGGTGTATCGAATGTCGCACGAACTAACATTTCGAGGGACGAAAAACGGCGTTAACGGCAATTCACCAGTCTCTCCGATCAAACGTGAACTATTTACTTGAGCCATTCCTTGACGTGGTCTAGCATACTCATAGGAATGGCGTTGACCATGGCCACCTTCCGGTGATAATCTTTGAAGACGAAAATCATGTCGAAATTTTTCAGGTGAAACTGAACTCTCTCAAAGTGGACCAGCTCGACTCCCTCCAAAGTAATGACGAATGGTGGCTAAGGGATACAAATGAATTCAAGAGAAAATCTTTTACCAAACTTGCAACAGATCTATGTTAGTTCCATTTTTTCCCCCAAACTTTCAATTACATACAGGCCTTAATTAGACCGAAACAAGTCATCATTTTTAACGAGTAGCAGCATTGAAACAATTCACAAACATATTCTGTTGACAAGAATGCATCGGCCAACGCGCAAGAATGGAGAAAAAAAACTGCTCCTACCCAATCGGTGAGATTGACTAAGCAACCGCTTGTCGGTTGCAAAAGAACGGTGGTGCGATAGGGAACGCCGTGGAATCCCAAGTCTCGGAATGGCGTATCAAATTCCATCTCCTGTTTGGTCATCGATTCCACCTTCTCGCAGAAATTCTTGAAAGCCACCTTCAGTTTGTGCCTCAGCTCCCGTTCTGCCTATTAAACACAATTGCAACGTGAGGCACATTAACTAGGTGGTCAGAAAATCCTTATGAATCCATAGACCTTTGGAAATTGGCAAATTAATTCCAGCCAAACTCCTCTAAAATAAATTTTCTATCAACTCATAAAATTTTATGCCACGGCAATTTGATGTCAATCTAGAAAGAAATCACGCTAATCCCAAATTGAGTTTAAAATCCCCTTATTCTTTTAGATTTAGTCTCAATAAGTTATATTTTAACGCAGCTTTTAGAAAATATTTGGTAGCTATAGGAATTACATGCAAAGCTTTGAAAACATGAAGTCAATCTGATAAAACCTAGTCAAACGTACAAATTATAATGAATTACTAATCTTACACAACTAAATACTAATTTCCCGACCCCTCGTACGTTGATGAAGAGCACATTAAACTTTAAACCACATCAATTTGTCTCCATTCCCAACCCTCCACCAACTCGATAAACTACAGCTGCGGAATAATTTGACATTCAAATATTTCATTGACACTCCTCAAAACATTTAAAACATTTCGCAAAAAAACATAAAAGATAAAAATTGTAATCGAAATTTGTCTATTTTATGGCAAACAAGCGTACCTGTTCAGCTGCTATATCATCTCTGTCATGCATGTGCTGATGTTTGCCCAAGTCTGTGGTAATTTCTCCCACTTCGGTGTAAAATTGCACATCATTGTGCTTTTTCTTTCCAAACATAATCGCGTTCTATTTTTTTTTAAAAAAAATACACAAAATAAGTACAAAAATTGATGCAAAACTACTTGTGACAAAATTTTAAAAAAAAGTTTGAAACAATTATAAATGCGAACCTTCAGCGTAAAATGAAGTAGAATGATCATTTCCCCATCGCACGGCTGGAAAAAGGCGTGCTTTATGTTATTATACAGAATATCGACTTTATCGCCACGAACCGATGTAAACCGAAATCCTAATTTGATGGCGACAAAAAACACACAAAAAAAACTTTAGCACGCCAGTTTTCAAAAAAAGGAGAGAATTTCTTGTTTAATACTTTGGAATTGCAATTACCGTTGACGTGGGCTTCCAAAGTGCCCGAGATTCTCTTTGTGACAATGTTGGGTCGAATGTAAAGGTCCTTAAGTTTCGGGTTTCCCTTGTTTGTTCCAACGATGAGTGTGTCTTGCTTGACGATTCCCTCCCGTTCTCGTTCCTCCGCCTCTCTCGATTTGAATTTTTTCTGGACTTCTTTGATAAGGCGAAAAGCTGTATTCAAATTAGCAGACGGGGCAGAAATCTCACCGGGTTCTTTCGTATTTGTACTTCGAAATGTTCTAAAGCACAAAGAACTCAAGTTATTTTCTCGACCTTTTTCAAGTTTGGCCCCGATTTGATTCAAGACACAAATATAGTATAAAATAAAATTAAATATAATCTAGAATTAAGACGGTAAGCTTACATTTCTTTAACGAATGTGGCGTCAGGATGTGGAAAAATGTTTCCTTCGTTTCGACCAAGTGCCGAACCAGGATGAAAGAAATTAAGACGAAGGTAGGTGTAATCGCCTTCCACAGACTGACTGATGTTCTAACAAATTTGGAAGAAAGAAATCTCATCAAATCCACATTTTTAACAACAGTAGGATAAAGAGGAAAGACTGAACGTAGCACCGCATTTACCTTGATAGTAGAAATGTGGTACGCCACGGGAACGCCAAAGACAGGAAGAATTAAAGTTTCATACTTGCGATCTGAAACAATTTGAGAAAAAGAATCAAATTCGCGGCAATATTTACATATAATTTAAATATAAACGTATATTAAAACATAAAATCACTGACCAACGTAAATTTTTAACTCTCTGACTTCGGGCTCTTTGGGCATGGAATTGGCGTTCTTGTAGGACACGTTGGATTTACGGACTCGTTCTTCCCTCTGGCCTCCCTCTTGTTGTGCCAAACGCGCTTTCGCCTCCTGGTTCACTTGTTCCGCCAATTCCTTTTGGTGAAGCTTTCGTTTTTCTTCCGCAGAATGCTCGGTCTGATCATTAGAGAGTTTACATTTAATTATAATTATTACAAAAATTTTCAGCAATATGACTTACTCTCAATTTGGTATCCATAACGGCCGTTCTTCTACCGCTCCTGCCAAGAGGAAGGCTGGGCTCTCCGCCATTAATCTCCTTCTTCTTCGTAGTTTTAGTTGTCACTTCCTCCTCCTCCTCCTCTTCTCCGTCGTCGTCTTTCACGAAAATACCGACGTTCTTTAGTTTCTTTCGCGAATTTGTAAGTACGCTAGCCTGATTGGTCTAAAACACAAAGCCAATCAGCTTTTTTTTTTATTTAAACTCTTTGCACAATTTGAAAGCCACACTTTACCTCATTCACAATAACAGTATCCCCAATAAAAAGGGCGTAAGTCTTCGCCTGCTTATCATCGCCGGCATCTTTATTTATTAATGGAGCGAATCCAACGTTAATACTAAAAACCATGCCTGGAAGTACGTGACAGTGGTTAGCATACCATGAAGAGCGTAAAGACCTTTTCAAGCTCATGGTACAATATGAGAATTAATACATCGCAAAATATAAAATCGTCAAAATTACCTTTTTTGGCCACCACCATTGCCTTTGGACCAATCATCATAGAACTTTCTCTGAATTCGATGCCAATTCCAAACCTATAGATCAAAAGATATTTTCATCAATATAAAATATTATATTATGCTAACAATTGACCAGTTTCTGAACATCCCAAATCGAAAATCTTCCTTACCCTAAATTCTTAGTCATCTTATCGAGTAACTCGGGTTTTTCCTTTTTAACGTATTCGACGGCTCCCGAATACACGTCGCAGAGCTTGGTACCATCTACGAGCAACTTCAGAATTTCCTCTTCTAGATTCACCAAAAAATTGTAATTGTCCTGAACTTCCTGCGTCGGGTTTACGAGAAGTGTCCGCACGATGTTGGAGCAGTAAGACTTGTAGCGGGCTCCAAGTGCACACACGATGGCACCAAAGTGCACGTTATTTTTATCACTCACTGCACTGAATTTGAGACTGTAATTGCCACCACTCTGTATAATGGCCGGATAGCACATGTCGACCTGGCTGGTGTCCACTCCTGTCACGTAACGCTTATCGCTGATGGCGTGTTCCACGCCTTCAGCCAACTTGGAGTGCCGGACTTTCTGATTGTGACAAACCAACAAAATATTAAAACTTTTATATGACCTCGAAATGGAATACAAGCACAAGACGGTGTGCAATAACCTTGTCAGAATCGATGATTTCCATTATATTATCTTTGAGATACTTTGTGAAAACATCTACGGTCACGGTACTGGCTTTTCTCATGAGAACCACTTCGTTATCTTCCTTCAGAGACATTAAAAGAGCTGCTGCGGCACTCACGTCAACCTTTTAAAAAAAATTGCATCCCATTTATTAGTATGCTAGTTTGCTTAATCAAAACCTTTATTGAGCATATGAAAAGGAAACTCTACACTATCGAATGTCTCCTCCTGAAAAGCCGAACGCCAAGATTCGATGAATTCGCCGCTAAATTTGTCCTTGGTGAATTCTCCGACAGTTTTACCCTTTTATTGACAAAACAGTTCATTGGATAAATGGACTTTGTGCAATCTCAAAATAAAAAAGCAGTGATAAGAGCTATAATACCAACATTTCTGCTTTTCTTGATGGCCTCTATAAGCTTGGTAAAATTGCCTTTATCTTTATCGGCTTTGTCTCGCACCAAGAGTTTAATAGGTGGAATTCCAGTTTCATTTTCCTTCCCACTCTGGATCTGCTTCAGAAAGTCAACTTTCTTCTTACTCGCCAAGAAGTAGATGGCATTCTCGCACAGCAACATAACAACATCCATTAACTCGTATCCAAAAAGCCATAACTAAATAATGCAAAAAAAATATATTATATAAGAAATGTGCACTTTTGGGTAAAATACACCACCGCTTAATTGATATTTACCTGAATCGTGGTGGATTTTGTATACACGGCATCTTCATCGGCCCCCACAGGTACCATTAAAGCATCCATTATGGCAAATCCATCTCCATTCTCCTTAGTTGCATTCTGCAAAGATAATAAGCAATAAACCAACATTTAAAGCGGTTACAAAAGTTACAGTAATTTAACGTGGACGTCAAACTTAAAAAGTCCAATGACAAGCATAGAATCAATTTGTATCACTATGGGAACAACAGTTGCACAAACAATGTTAGTTGGTCCATAATGGTTAGATTTACAGCTACAGTATTTTCTTAAAATACATCAAAATATCACTTGAAATTACTAGCTTCTAGGGAAGTCCAAAGCACTTTCTGGATTTAACAGAATGAGAATGCGTGCTCAGTAGTAATATAAGTGTCAAGAGCTGGGAATGCTTTGTAGCAGTATTATCCCCATATGCGCACAAAAAATTATCAGCCTGCTTAATTTCGCTTCATTCAATAGGCCTACAGTCTACCATGGTGTAGCTATCGCATTATAACACATTTATAAGATAGGCCTAATTACAACAAAAAGCATTAAAGCCTTGCTCACGAGGTCCCAACTTGAATAAATAAGCACTAATAAATGCCACATTTCACCGTGAATTGCATGCAAATGAAATAATCACACTGTTATTCAGTAATTTTCAAACATTCCCGATTTAACTGCGCAAATGTCAAAAGTACACAACAGGAACAAAAAGATCATAGCAGACAAATCACAAAATCCTCGGTCGACGAGAGCATGCTTACCGCATGCAATAACCTAATTTACACAGGTTAAAAGTACCAAAAACGATTTAATATGTACTTGTAATATATATTCTTACATTCCATGTGTTATATAATCTTCTCATTCGCCTATAAAAGGCTTCTTTATCGATTGAAATCGAAGACATCTTCGAACAACCGTCAACAAATGGCGGCTTCGAACTAAAGAAAATGGCGGCAAAAGCGAATGTACAGCGCCGCCTAGCAGCAAATGCATTCGAGGTCATCAAAATGGCGGACAATTTGGAAAAGTTTCTTTCAATTTAGATATTTTCTCACCATTGTCACAGAAACACGAATTGTCACTTGTCTTTATTGGCATTCACAGAAAATAGTGTTACTCAATTGTGCAAAATGATCAGTTTCAGAGCACTAAATACTTTAAAAACATCGCTATTACACATTAGAAGAAGCCTCACTTCAACTTCGTATGTTGCTGTCTCTATAGACTATCCTTGCGAAATTGTTGTTTCAGAATGTGTTGCATTGCACGTGCAAATTACATTTGCTTTGGTGGCATGGGCACGTGCATTGAGCTCCATTTTGGAACAAAACTTTTGTGATGAGAGTACAAAGTTTGTTAACTTTCAAGTGGCAAAAATGCATTGAGTATTAATATGGTTTTTTGATATCATGCAATAAAGATCACAGTTTGTTGTAATTTAATTTTCAGTGTGAATAATCAGCCACCTGGAAATCTGGTTAAAGTGCAAGATTTCAATATTCACTATGAAAAAGTGGGCATTGGTGACCATTATGTTCTTCTGTTTCCTAGTGCAATGGGTATACGTTCTTAACAAACTAGTATAAACATGTAATTAATAATCAATGTAACTGCATGATGTACTGGTTGGCTGGACAGAAAAGCCATGTCTGTAGTTACAGGCCAATTCTCGGGACTCTTCACTGACCATATTCTATCACCCACACAGGATCAACAAGAACGGATTTTGCTCCCCAGCTGGAAAAACTGAACCATAAGAAATTCACAATAATTGCTTGGGATCCACCCGGGCAGGGATACAGTCGACCTCCAGACAGGACGTATCCGATCGACTTCTTTAACCGTGATGCAGATGTTGCTCGCTTATTAATAAACGTTGCGTAAAACCTACTTAAGACTTTTTCCTAATTTAAGAAATTAGCATTTTCTAACAACATTGTAGCAAATCGCCATTTAATTGCAGAAATTGGGCATCTCAAAACTGAGTGCAGTTGGCTGGAGTGATGGAGGAATGATAGCAATGATTTTTGCTGCCAAAAATCAAGACCTCGTTCAGAAATTAGTCGTGTTTGGTGCAAATGCATTTGTCACGGCAGAAGACATCAAGCTATATGAGGGTATGCCAGCTTTATCAAGTATTTTACCACATTTCGGCATCTATTTTCGATAATATGGGCAAAATTAGGTTGCAAAATCTATATAGTTTTATTTTCTTCCAACTCGTAGCCGTTCGTGATATCAGTAAGTGGAGCTCCCGGATGAGAACCCCTTTGGTGAACGTATACGGGGAAGAATATTTCCGCACAAAGTGGGGCGAATGGATAGACGGAATGAAGGCCATCTACGAAAAGAAGCAAGGAGACATATGCAAGAATGAAACCAGAGAGATTGCATGCCCTACGCTTATTATTCATGGCAAGAAGGATCCAATGGTTCCTCAATTGCATCCCGATTTCCTAAAGGAGAATATTAGAAATAACAGGTGCGCATTAACGAATTTAAGTGCATTTTAACAGCTTATTTTTAAATAATTTAGTTTTTACACAATTTATTTCATGCAGGTATCTCGAATACGATGATGGGAAACACAACTTGCACTTAAGATTCCAAGATCGTTTCAACACAGATTTAAAAGAATTTTTGCTCCATTAAATCGCTTTAATTAAAAAATTGAAGCTTTGTTTATAAAATAACAAGTGTATTATTTTTAAATACAGCACATGATTTAAGTGATGGAAATGTAACAAGATTGCTTTTCATGTTTGCAACTGACTCTAAATATTTTTATCAATACATTTAATTAACTAATTATGCCAAATATTACTAACAACTTTCTCTCTTCCCCCCCCCCCCCCCGTTTCTTTTTTCAAGCCTGTTAAATAGGGTGTGTAATTGATGGGGGTAATTAGTTTTTGCAGGTTTCCTGACAACAAAATTGTTGTTATTGACAACATTACATCAGGGGTGGATACAGGATTTTGCTAAGGAGGAGGGGAGGGAGTCATCTCAGGTTACACTTTAGGGAGGGGAGGGGAGGGGGAAATTGCCCCCTACGTAACACCCCCCCCCCCCCTTTGCATTAAATGATCGATCTAGATTTAGTGCACCATTTCCGTTTTTACCACTGATAAATTCACAATTTAAAAGCGCCACCAAGTGGCAGAGCCAAGTAAACATGATCTTTGACCACTGATCATTAGTGCCTTGATGACAACTGGCTTGAAGATAAATCCTTCTCAACCTATTTCTATTATCTTTACATTGCATCATCTCAAGGACTTAAAACAGGTGGTTAAACAATTGTCCAAGGTTAAGCTCATGGATTAGGCTTTTATTCATTTAAAAATGGCGTCAGAAAATTTGTAAGTAATCAATAAAGTATAGTAGTAATAATAAATTAATCGTTACATGTCAACCCTTCCACGAAATATTGGTTCAAAAAAGGAGGCCTGCTCATTACATCTGATGTTGAAATGTAACTGTGCCTACATTTGGTTTCCTGGAATATATATGCAGATCGAAGCCTAGTTTTTGAACAAATATTTCGAGGGAATTCTGTCAAAGCTTGTTGATTTACTGAAAAACTCATAAATATTGCAGAATAGAAAGAATCCCACCACCTGGCCAGTTCATACAAGTCCAAGACTATAATATTCACTATGAAAAATATGGAACCGGGGACCACGTTCTGTTACTGTTTCCAGGAGCAATGGGTATAACTTTTACATTTTTACTGGAAAAAATATTTACTAGTTTATTTCTCCAAACTACAGTAGGCCTACTCGGTATTTGTCAAATTTGTCCTGGGCCAAGTGGAAACCCCAAAAAACTATAATTCTGTGTTCCCATTCATAGGATCGACGAGGGCAGATTTCCCTGGACAAATGGATAGACTGGACCATAACAAGTTTACGATAGTAGCCTTCGACGTACCCGGTCAGGGTTACAGCAGACCACCAGACCGGAAATACCCCGAAGGCTTCCTGCACGACGACGCCGATGTCGCATGGCATTTCGTTAAAGTGACTTAAATCTCTTAAATAAAACTTGCCTTATAAATTTAATTTTGGTCCATGTAACATAGAAGAGATTCTCTCACAGAAACTGAACATTCCCAAGGTGAGCGTGTTGGGCTGGTGCTATGGAGGAGCCACGGCCATAATATTTGCTGCCAAATATCCACAAGTGGTTCACAAATTGGTTATTTTGAATACCAGTGTCTTCGTCACTGCAAAAGATCTGGACTTTTACGAAAGTACTTTCCAAGATGCAACATTTGTTATACTTAATATGCCTTACGAAGATTTAAAATTTCTCTTCCCGAATCTTCTAGCGATAAGAGATATTAGCGCTTGGACACCCCGGGAAAGGAACCCACTGGTTGGCGTTTATGGGTACGAGTATCTCAACACTAAGTGGGGAGAATTCTTAGATGCACTAAGAGAGGATATCTTAGAGAAAAAACAAGGGGACATTTGCAAGAAAGAAGTCTGCCAAGTGACCTGTCCAACCCTCATCGTTTATGGCAAGAAGGATGCACTGGGCAACCAGCTTCAGCCAGACTTCCTAAGGAAGAATATTAAAAATTCCAGGCTAGTATTTTAACTTATTTTCTTGGAGAAAGTCGAAAGGCAATTCCATCAAATTAGAACTACAACCTGCCAAAAATGCATTCAATTATACCCTACAGGACGAGAAGTATATTAACAATACTTTTATCAGAACCCATTTGTGAAATTAGCATATTTCAATAAAAAATCCAATTTAGACAAAGTATGTCAAGCAAGTTTTTGGTTAAGACAAGACTTAATAATTCAAAAATTTCCAGAAATATTCAGATTCCCATAAATAATTTCATACATTTTTCAGGTATGCTGAATACGAACTTGGTAAGCATCACTTGCATTTTCAGTTTGAAGATCGGTTCAACTCCGAACTGGAAGAATTCTTACTAAGTTAAGACATTTGTAATTATGAAAAATATGTATTATTAATTTATTTGCAGTAAAACAATTGAAATAAATAAATTATATAAACGGTTGGAAAAAAATAATTACATACAATGTTGCTTCCTCTCATGTGTTTCTTCTTGATTTATCTTTGTTGAAAAACTTTAGTTAGTCCAATAAGTTAGTACGGTATCTTTGAGATTAGTCGGAATCATCCCTCTACTTCCTCCTCTGCCGCAGTAATATCTTCTTCATACGCTTCATCGGAGGTGGCATCCTGGTACTGTTGGTATTCCGCAATCAGGTCATTCATGTTCGACTCAGCCTCTGTGAATTCCATTTCGTCCATGCCTTCACCGGTGTACCAATGCAAGAAAGCTTTGCGGTGAAACATTGCTATTAACATAAAATTTGCATTTAACTGAACTGTTTTTTAAGGAAATTTTGGGAGGAACTGTTCCCCACCATTGTACAGTTTTCAAGATCCTCTAATATTTTTTTAAACGAAGGCAACTATTTACGGAAATGATAAAAACAGAAGTTATTGAAGAAAAAAAAAAAACCCTCACTAACCCGTGAATTGATCAGAAATTCGTTTAAAAAGCTCTTGCATCGCTGTAGTGTTTCCAATGAAGGTGGCGGACATCTTCAATCCTTTGGGCGGGATATCACAGACGGCTGTCTTCACATTATTAGGAATCCATTCAACGAAGTAGCTGCTGTTCTTATTCTGCATCTGGGACATCTGATCATCCACATCTTTCATGGACATGCGTCCCCGAAAGATGGTCGCCACTGTTAGATACTTGCCATGCCTGGGGTCACAAGCGGCCATCATATTCTTGGCCTCAAACATCTGTTGAGTTAGCTCTGCCACGGTCAGAGCCTTGTACTGCTGACTACCTCTGGCCACCAACGGTGCGAATCCTGGCATGAAGAAGTGCAGCCGGGGGAACGGTACCATATTCACGGCCAACTTCCTCAGGTCGGCGTTTAGCTGACCGGGAAACCGGAGGCAAGTGGTTACCCCCGACATGGTGACAGAGACGAGGTTGTTTAGATCTCCGTACGTGGGTGTGGTCAGTTTCAACGTACGGAAACACTTAAAAAGAACAAGAATGAAAACCATTGAATCTTCATTCTTGGGCAGCATATTATTTCCACAAATGATGTGTAAAAAAGTGGCTTACGATGTCGTACAAGGCCTCGTTGTCTATGCAAAAACATTCATCTGTATTTTCTATTAGCTGATGAACCGAGAGGGTGGCATTGTAAGGTTCCACCACCGTGTCCGAAACTTTTGGAGAAGGCACGACGCTGAAGGTATTCATAATGCGGTCTGGGTATTCCTCCCTGAAATTTACAGGAGAAATAAAAATTACAGAAACTGATGTGTCAAAAAATGAGTGAGGTTTAATTTCAAAGTCACTGAATGCCATTTCCCTTCCCCCCCCCCCCATATTTTTTGGATACTTGCCTAATCTTGCTCATCATCAGGGTTCCCATTCCGGATCCAGTCCCACCTCCGAGGCTGTGGGTCAACTGGAAACCCTGAAGGCAATCGCAGTTTTCCACCTCTCTCCTCACCACGTCCAAAACAGAATCCACCAGTTCTGCGCCTTCGGTGTAGTGCCCTTTGGCCCAATTGTTTCCAGCACCGCTTTGCCCTTTTTATATATAAAAAAATTGACACAAAATACGGGCTCCCCCATACCCTTTCTTAACTATTTCACTAAGCAAAAGCGGTACGAAAGATCTCAGAAACCCACCAAAAATGAAATTATCCGGCCTGAAGAGATTACCCAGGGGACCAGAGCGGATCGAATCCATGGTGCCAGGCTCCAGATCGACGAGGACTGATCTTGGGACATATTTGCCACCTGGTGAAGAAAATTTACACGTGAATGAAAACGTAAGATATCGCACTATTCACTAATAACTTGCCGGAAGCCTCATTGTAGTAGACATCAATCCTCTGCAACTGCAGAGGAGACGTTCCAATGTAGTGTCCGCTCCGATCGATGCCATGTTCCTCGGATATCACTTCCCAGAACTAAAGAAAAAAAAAATCCAAATTATAACTAAAATGCAATATTTTAGCACTAAATACTTCACAGATAGATTTTAGGCAAAGAAGTAGATACCGGTATATAATTGTACAAGATAAAAATACTCATCTTGAAACTCACTTTGGGAGCATTCAAGTATTACATGGTACTGCAGTGGGTAGATTCAGGTTTGATTTGATGGGTTACATTATTTACTTTTAATTTTACTAGGCATTAATTGGAACAAAACATAGACAAAAAATAATATTGGGGTTTAAATTTATCAGTAACGTGAAATCAGGTTTTTATGTAAGACTTGGGCAGAGCCATGATGGTCAGGCAAAATTTCAGAACCAGGTAAAATTTCAGAAATTTCTAGCGCCATCTGTTAGTAATGGGAGTTTTGGCTTCACTTAATTTTTTTCTATGCACTAATGCATACAAATAAAAAAAGTATGTTTTTTTATAAAGTGATTATTAGTTTATTTTTGCACTTAATGCCATTTAATGAGTATGCATCTAAAGCTTCTTAATGATTCACCCATCCGGCCAAGAGTAATTAAAAGGAAAAAGCCTCTTTGAAAGGAGTTATAGTTGTAAGAGGAAGAACAGGAAAAATCAGGAAAGGCATGGGAAGGGCAATTTGATTTGAGCCCACCAATCATTAAATAAAATGTCCCAAACACATGGATTTGGATGAAAATGCAGTTCAAATAGGCGCCATTTTGCCGACAGTATGCATAACGCTCTCTAATGGATAAAAGGCATCAGCTCTCTTGAAAAAAAGTAGACACGCATGTCCAAGAGGGCGCCACCAACTTTCAGTCTGCCGAAATCTACTGAAAAATGGCGCCTAACGTGTATATATTTGGCAGAACGTCATGATTTCTTTAATATGGAAACTCTGCTCCAATTATCCCATTCATTATCTAGGCAGTGTGAACACTTAAATACTGCTAAATATCACTTTTTACAAAGTGGGACTTTCCCTTTAATCCTAAGAATGATTATGTCATATGTTTATAGCTCCTGATATAATTAAAGTTAACCTTAACAAGTAGGTATGCCTACACACATGCAGTGTAAATAAAAACGAAATTAAAACTAAAAATTTGCCCTCCCCCAATACTGGGCACACTTTGATGATTTCAAATTATAACCTCCATATAACTGAGCAATTTAAAAGACAACAACCTCCAGTTCAAAGATACTGGAATCAATAGATGGAAAAGCGAAATTGTAAAAGGGTTGCAATTCGTGAAAGAAAAATGGAAAAAAAAATTTAACAGAAATTCAGAGGAAATAATTTTTCAGGGTTGGCTATCCAAATGTAGCGAGTAATTTAAAACTCACTCATGGGTGAATATTTCTTGGAATTGAAGTTAATTTAAGGGTAAAAAGTCAAGATAGTAAACTTATTTTTTCATTCATAATTCATATATATATATTTATTTTAAGTTTAAAAATGTAATCTACAGGGTGTGTGAGCTGAAGTTGTGCAAGTCCAGGCAAGGTCAATCATCCCTTCCCAATGGTTACGCAATTAAATCCTTGGGATTACTGTAATTCAATTAATATGAATTTTAAATTTATTTATTATGTTATTAATTGCGCATAATTTGTCAAAGGGGCGCATTAGCCTAATAATGAACGTATAAAATCCAAATTAAAATACGGTACCCAACTATTTTGCAAGTTTACAAAAATCCTAATTTTGCTTCTCTAAAACATGAAGGAATGCAAACAAGGACACTTGATCAATCTCCAAGTGATTGCTTGCAGTGTCAAAGTTAAATCTGCAATTTAATGGAGATTTGTTTAAGAAATCTGCACATAGCTCTTGAAAGCTAATAATTTTACACCATATAATTACAGAAAATAATCCAACATGGACCCTAATTTTTAAAATTAGCCAGCTTGTACCAAATTAAAATTGATTTCTAAGATTTTTAGAATCTAAAATGAGTTAGGCCTCTTTGGAATGCCAACAATTTTGACGCCATTTTGATTATAGTAAAATGGCAGGCTTAATTTATCGTTTGCTAGTGAAATTACAGGGTTTTTATTCTATTTTTTCCATAAATTGTGATCGGAAGTTTCATTGCGATGTAGGCCTATATTACTGAATATAGGCCTACATCAAAATATATGCAAGTTATGCATGATTACACGAGTTTTGCATGGTTTTCGTTGGATTACATTTTTAGTTTTAACTATATGGGTTGTAACTGATTGAACTGCATGATTGAAATCTTTCCCCTTTTCTGAATATTCCATAATGGAATTGAAATATATTAGGTTTATTGTGAGTGAATTCGTTCTTACCTTAGATCCGATTTGATTACCGCATTGTCCGGCTTGGATATGGAGAATTTCCCTCATGATGTCGAAAATATACAGCAAATTAAAACTATTCAGACAAATTAATACACAACGATGTAAGCTCTACGTATCGACAAGACAGACAATGAAGACAGACTGATCGAAGAAGAGTAACAGAAGAAGACGCTATCGAATAATTTTTAGAATTATATATAAATTCCTTCCGATGGGAGGTGCGAAAAAAGAGGAGGGGTCAGCACGAGATTTTCGGTTTTGGACAGTTCATCGCGTGCCCTTTGACCTCAATGACAATGAAATGCACCATTTGACCATGTCAAATGCATGTCCTTGGGGGTCCTTGGTTATATATCGACAACCTACAAATTAAGCATTTTTTGTTTGATTAATTTGGTGGAAAATATAAATATGCATTAATTGTACAAACGTAATATGTGTATATACATGCAGTTCAAGATCACCATCGATCATTGATCTCGAGTATAGCTAGATCACGAGCCTTGCACTTGCAAATTCCATAGCCACTTGATCAATTTCGCACGTGCAAGCCTCGTGCTCAACTGCACGTTCCAAATAAGAAATATATGGCGAATGGAACGTAGATATTAAAAACATAATTTCCCATCAAACAACCATATGGCTGACATGTTCTAGCAGTCTAGTTATTTATAAGAAAAAATTAAAGAAGTAAATAATTATATGCATGTACATAAAATGGGCTTTGTTGTGCTTATAGGGAAAGTCCCATTTTGTTAAAAGAATATTTAATTTGTGCTACTACATATAATGAATGGCTGTGACAATAATGAGTGCAGCAGCTTCCATGTTGAAGAAATCTCGCAGTGCATGTGCAAAATACATATTAGGCGCCATTTTTCCATAGCTTTCAGCAAACAGGGCACTGATCTCTGATATAGAGATCAGGGAGACAGGGCCATTTGGTGGCGGCCTCTAGGACGGCTTGTCTACGTGTTTCATGAGAGCCGATGCCTTTTATCCAGTAGAGGGTGCTACATGCTGTCAGTAAAATGGCGCCTATTTGAGCTTTGCATTTTCAAGCAAATCCATGTATTTGGGACATTTTATTTAATGATTGGTGGACTCCAATCCAGTTGCAATTTCCGTGCCTTTTCAATAATTTCAAGCACTCATGGTGACAAAGGAATGTTTAATTGAAAGAATGTTAACATGAGAAATTCAATTGTTACAGATGTGATGCAATAGCTTAATTACCATAAACATTCTAATTATTTATTTCCCCCCCCCCCCCTAATTTAATCAACTTGTTTCAATGACGTGAGACTTTTCCTAAGTGTCATCGTCAGTGAATATTCTTTATATCAATATTTTGAACCCTAAAAACAATAAAAAGTAATTTTATTATTTACAAATTTCTAAATTCCTTAATTCCAATTATTTAAATTATATATGCATCTGCTATTTTAGTTATTTGCTGGTTACATCATGAAGTCATAAATATCAATATTCAAATTAAAATTCGCAAATTGCATCACATTTTGCCTATTTATAGGGAAATGTTAACATTTTATGCACGTTTGACTTGCCAGCATTCAACCAAGAAGAAAGTTTTGAACCAGTGATGACCAAATTAACACTATTCAGATTGGACACAGGGACATCAATCGTATAATATCACAAGTCATAATTACCATGTTTATTGAGTTTTGAATCCTATATAGCCATTTGGTAAGTTTTCCAGCATCTAAATCTTTGGTGAATCTTGGTGATTTTGGGGATTCATAATCTCTGCACGATGGATTTCACATCCGTTTAGGAATTTCTAAAATCCCTCTGATTTTAAGGGATAAAATAATTGAGACATTTACATTTAATTTCATTGTAAAAAGCGTTCACAGAAGGAATGCAAGCAATGTTTTATTTATTGAGGCTACTTTATATTCATTTATTTTTGGCAATTCTCGATAAGCAACTTTTTTTTTAACAAAAAGTAAAAATAGTATTAAAAAAAAAACACGAAAAACTGGACAAAATGGAATAAGAAGATTCAAGATTTGTTTTTCATATTGAATTCTTCGTATTTGTAATATTTGACTATAGGAAGGAAGTGCTGGATAAATGCTATCGAGCCGATCGAAGCCTGAAGAAAGGGATTTCCCAGTCTTTTAAGCCAACTCGCGTTCTCCCTCGTCCTCCTCCTCAAATTCTCCCTCTTCCTCGGCCGTTGCGTCCTGGTATTGTTGATATTCGGACACGAGGTCGTTCATGTTGGACTCTGCTTCGGTGAATTCCATCTCGTCCATTCCTTCACCAGTGTACCAATGAAGGAAAGCCTTACGACGGAACATAGCTACGGGGAGGAAGAGAAAATAAACAGATTTAGTGCTTATTTGTTATGGCTCAAACATTTTGGCAATTTCGTAAGTAAAAATCACTTTTCTCCACAGAAAATTATTGGGCATACCGGTGAACTGTTCCGATATTCTCTTGAATAGCTCTTGGATGGCAGTGCTGTTACCGATGAATGTAGCAGACATCTTCAGTCCCCTGGGTGGGATGTCACATACGGCAGTCTTGACATTATTAGGAATCCACTCCACAAAATAGCTGCTGTTTTTGTTTTGAACGTTGAGCATCTGTTCGTCCACCTCCTTCATGGACATTCGGCCTCTGAAAATGGCTGCCACGGTGAGATATCTGCCGTGCCTGGGGTCGCAAGCTGCCATCATATTTTTTGCGTCAAACATCTGTTGAGTAAGTTCGGGGACGGTCAGGGCCCTGTATTGCTGGCTACCGCGGGACGTGAGTGGTGCGAAGCCCGGCATGAAAAAGTGCAGGCGTGGAAACGGTACCATGTTGACGGCCAGCTTTCGTAAATCGGCGTTCAACTGACCGGGGAATCGCAGGCACGTCGTCACTCCGGACATGGTGGCCGAAACCAGATGGTTCAGATCACCGTATGTTGGGGTGGTCAATTTCAGTGTTCGGAAACACTAATTTAAAGAAGAAAAATAAACTTTTAAATTATTGGGAAAACTATATATTGAAATCCCTGCGTTCCTGTTAATGAACACATGCATTTTTAAGTTTAAATAAAATAATGCATTTTTACATTAAATAAATATGTATGTGCCTTTTTAACATCTGTTTGAAAGCTTCTGCAAAATATTTAGTACCACTGCTAAGAAAACTTTTTGACCATTTTAAAACTACTTCGATAAGTTTTTCTTGTCTCGGCTAAGTTTAGGAAAACGGGCAATTACAGGTTCGAGCAACGCAAAAATGCATCGAAACTACACAATTTATCACTTACAATATCGTATAAGGCCTCATTGTCAATGCAGAAGGATTCGTCTGTATTCTCGACCAGCTGGTGGACTGAAAGTGTAGCGTTGTAAGGCTCGACGACGGTGTCCGATACCTTTGGCGATGGCACGACGCTGAACGTGGTCATGATCCTGTCTGGATATTCCTCGCGGATTTTCGAGATGAGTAGCGTGCCCATGCCGGAACCAGTGCCGCCCCCCAGGCTGTGCGTAAGTTGAAATCCCTGCAAGCAATCGCAGCTTTCGGCTTCCTTTCTCACTACATCCAACACGGAATCGACTAATTCGGCACCCTCCGTATAGTGTCCTTTGGCCCAATTATTGCCGGCACCACTCTGGCCTTTAAGCAAAAAGAAATCTTATAATCTTATATCGCAAAATAGTAAAAATGCAAGTTTCGAGAAAAAAAATTTGAGAAAATTAGGTTATGATATTATAGGTCCAGCTTATTAAATTTCTTAATCGTTAATTTAATCATTTGGTATACCAAAACAATTACAGCTACTCACCGAAGACAAAGTTATCTGGTCTAAAGATTTGACCGAATGGTCCCGAACGCACGGAGTCCATGGTTCCTGGCTCCAGATCGACCAAAATAGCTCTTGGAACATATTTGCCGCCTAATGGAGAAAATAAATACATTTACACCTAGACACCAGACCTTTGCATAATAATTTAAAATTAAAACTAGAGTCATTTGCCAAAAAAATAAAAAAATGAAAACTAAAAATGAAAATAAATAAAAGAAGTCTACAGTGTGCTTACCGGTTGCTTCATTGTAGTATACATTTATTCTCTCTAGTTGTAAATCCGAGTCCCCGTGGTATGTGCCGGTTGGATCAATGCCATGTTCATCGGAAATCACTTCCCAGAACTAGAAAAGCATACATCCAGACTCAATTACAGGGATGTGCATGACTCACCATTGAATCACTCCTTTTACAAAAATAACACTGCATTAATAGGTTATTAAATCCCCCACAAGTCTGCTTTTATGCTTTTAAAGCAGAAATATCAGGCGACTAGAGAGGTTTATGAGGTCAGCATTTATATTTTTATCTAAATATGGGCATGCGTAATAAAAAACAATAGCGTCAATTGGTTAGTGACACATATTATTTTCGTTTTTTTTTTTGTTCTAAATTAACTTTTTATAAGAATATAAGAAAATACTAATATGCCAGGAAATGTAAAAATATGGTAACGCCAAACATGGTAGGTAGTTTTTATCAATTATTTACAATAATAAATAAAATTAAAAAATGTTCTCCATTTCTTTTTTTTTAAATAATGCTGAAAGTGAAAAATAAATATTTCAGGTTGGGGAAATTTTTTCATTTAGGTAGGTAGAGTTTCAGGAACTAAATGTCAATGTTTCCAGGCTTAATTATTAAAGTGGAACATTGAAATAGTGAATTATTTTTATAAGACAGACATAAGAAGGCGGGGGACCAAAAATAAAATTAAGAACCAGATAAGTTTAGTAAAAACATTGTAAAGACACAAGTTGAAAAAGTGGTAAATGGACATTCTAAAGATCACTTACAAATTCTAGTTTGCTTCCTCAATTCTCCTTCTCCCCCTTCCCAGAAAAATCAATCAGGTTAAATAAAATCACAGTAAAGCTTTTAATATAATTATTATAACAAAAATATCCTCTAAATACAGAACTAGTTCAAGTATATTAATTTTTTAATATAATAAGTACGATTGCAGTAATGACCCACCAGGTGGCCAATTTTTAATGCTATGATGGTTTGCCTCTAAACGAATCTTTTAATCAACAGTCTATTATAGTATTATAAATTCAATGAAATATGCCTGGATAAGATTCACTGGCGGATCTAGGTTTTGTGGACAGGGGGTACTGCAGGCCAGTGGGCGCCTAATGATCCCAGTCAGGGTCACCCTACTAACCCGATTTCACGATTTGGCGCCCCCCAAGTGATTGAACAGGGGGTACAGCTGTACCCCCTGTACCCCCGCTGGAGC
>JAQIXP010001025.1:0-20613 GCA_034700285.1 Proteroiulus fuscus
ACTTCAGGTTATGGCCATTTCCAACTTTGGTTTTTCTGGGTATAAATAAAAAAAGGTATGAACAGTTCAGGCTACCCGTTTTAATTTCAAGTGATGCGCATCCAATTGTGACTGGTGTTTTCCCATATCTACGTCACAAGTTAATAGATCAAAACCAGTGATGCAAATGTGGGAATACCACAACTTATGTACAGAACCTACGTACACTTAATTTTTGATCACTTCTGTTTCCCGTCTTAGTCATGTCCAGCTTTTATCCCATGGTCAATCTAGCTCTCCAAGCATGATGCATTTCTATAACGTAATTAGTAATTCTGAAGTAGATGCACTCTATAAATAAATTTGCAAAATGCTATGTTGTAAGCCTATAAACCAATGCAAATTGGCTGTGTTATTTGTGCTTCATGATGTACATGTACGAGAGATGTATAATACATTATAGTATTTAAGAAGAATGTTCTGCCTGGTACTCGTATTTATAGGTGCTAATTCTCATATGGGTCAAGGAATAAAGTAAACCTTGACGTATGAGACTTTTTCCTTGTTCCTTAATTCTTACTGTGAAATCTCTTGCTGGACATTCTTTAATTGATGGACAGCTCCAGTAAGCGGGTAGTCTGTAGGGTTCTGTCAATTTGGGGGCATCTCTAATAAAAGAGCGGGCTCCCCTATTGGAGACGACCGCTTCACAGCAGTACACCTGTACCTCCTTGCTTTGCACCAATAAGGGTTTTGATGCTTGATTTTTTAATACGCTGGCAGTCTCCATGCTCTTAATTTTAATAATCTGATGCCCGCCATTTGAAGAATTTAGGGTAATTGTAATTATTCATGCAAAACACGAGATTAGATTGATTATAATTTTTCTTCTAATGACGTACACACTAATTCGCATTTCCAAGAAAGTTTTCTTGTCTTCTGAACGTTCTGCTTGACGGATTTTCACCTTTTACCTTTAAATTCGACAGAACGTTATGTTGAAAGTGGGAATTTCCAAATTACCTCCAGGTTATTGTCTTACCCTTCCTGAGTGGGTGGTAGAAAAAGTTGCTCGAAAGGAAATATTGCCCTTCATAAAATTTTGCAGAATACTTTCTATAACCTTGGGGTTTTCCCCTTACCAGTACTAAAAGAAAAGCGCCAAACCGGTTTCATAGTTTAGACAGTTTTTTTAAAAAAATAAACACGAAAATACCTGTGGTGTAACATATTGTAACCTTATAATGTAAGTCACTGTAGCTTAGATTTGGTAAAAAAGAAAAGGGTTGTCCTAATGGATTTTTAACCCCTTACTTATAAGTATAAGAGGTATACCTCTTACTGGATGGGCTGTTATTTATTGTACATAGCTCAGTAAGAACGCTCTACAGGACTACAATATTATACAAATTAAAACTTGCTTTTTACTCCCTTCCCTACCCCATCTACATATAACCAGGTGTTCATAAACCTTTTACAAAACTGGTTCCGTTTTACAGTATATAAATGAACATCCTGCTGTTTTATTTTTGAAAAAAAAGGTCGTCCGCAGACTTTCTTAACAAAAACAATTTTGTTTTAAAGAAATATTCTCGTGCTGCCTCCTTTGTCTCATTTCAGTATTTAAAACTTAATTTGATTAAATAAGGCATGCCTAAGTCATGTAAATGTGTTTCAATAATTGTTAAATAAAAGAACTAATTTAGTAATCTGTAGTTTGTACAGTATAATGACTATGTAATGGAAATAGAATAATTTTTACTAAAAATGATTACTCTTACAAGTTAATTGGTATAGACCTAGTACTCTTACAGTAACAGATATTTGGGAAATCCGTTTCTTTATGTGTAAGCCTAGGCGTACTGAATTTGAGCAAGAAAACTGCTTTGAATTGAAATATACAGAGTTGAATGGGCTAAAGTCGTTAAACATTCAAATCTTCTTAAATGTGCATTGTCCTGAATAAATGCTTGTTGCAAAATGGGCTTAGTGCACGTGCATGTTGCAACAAAACAAATGCTGTTGTCACGTGCAGCAAGACCCATTTTGGAACGAAAGTGACTTTAGAACTGCAGCTTAAATTAAGCTTGAAGTGCAAAATTTTGCTTTATGTTTATGTATATTGAGTACGGTATATATAACAACATTTGCTTTCAAATTTTGACTGACCTGAAATCTTGAACTCATATACCGTACTGAACAAATTTTGAAATTGATAAAAGTAATATTTTTGTTAAAACATTTATATAAGATAATAGAAGAAATCTTTTATCACATTTTTTCGAATGAATGAACGTTGAGTAATTTTTGTTATCGGCATTAGCTGGAATAAAACTGATATCCAACTTGAACCTGAAATTTAATTTCAGATTTGGGCTTTCAATCTTAAAATGAAGCAATTGTGCAATAGATTTTATTTTGTCATTTTCATTTGTATCTATGATGATTCTCTATTCTAATTTTCTTTCTTTTATTTTACAGAAAATGGAGGTTACATAAAAAAGTATTACTATTGCCAAGGGAAACGCCATATCCAGGAGTCTCAGTTGTTAAACCATTAGTAGGAATAGATCCTAATTTGTTTAGCAATTTAGAAACATTTTTTACAACAAATTATCCATTGGTAAGTATCCTCTATTAATCTTTTAATAGTAATTTCCTTACATGATATTTCGGATGATTTATTTCTTTTCGATTAAAATGCGAGAGAAAAAAAGGGCCTCCTCGTTACATGTGTAATAGCTGTTTTTTTGCACTGGGTTATTGTCCCATAGGCCATGCAAATATTTCTGATAATTTTTTTTATCTGCCACCCACTGCTTTCATGTTGCAGTTTATTATTTTTTTTTTCACATATTTTTTTGCGCTGCTCC
This sequence comes from Proteroiulus fuscus, assembly GCA_034700285.1. Lineage (NCBI taxonomy): Eukaryota > Metazoa > Arthropoda > Diplopoda > Julida > Blaniulidae > Proteroiulus > Proteroiulus fuscus. The sequence goes on from JAQIXP010001025.1 coordinate 2,853, forward strand.
AAATGGTATTTTAATAATGAGACAGCTATTTAATCATGCAGTTCTGTTCTGCTCCACTCTCTACTTTCTTTGCCCTCATTTTTAAATGTTAGATTTCTTTTTGTCCTTTCTTCTTTTTACATTAATCTTTCAATGAAGTAAAATAATCAAGTGAATTCAGAATAATTATAATGTAAGTGTGCACGTAATTTCAAATTCACTTTTAATTTCAACCTGTCAATGCAAGAAATCATGCAATCGTTTCTAATTGGTAACGGCCTTGTCTGCCATCTTTTTTTAAGTTTATTATTAAAATATTTTTTTGTTAAGTTAACGTTTCCTTTTTTTATGTCCCTGCTATTACTCGTCTAGGCCTACTGACGTGTAGCTAAAGTTGTTTCTGAATTAAGATTTGTTGCCGGAATTATAGTATCGATTCATCGCTACCTTATCTGAGCCCTAAGGTGTGTGCATCCACAGAATACACATGACGGTTAATTAGAAGGCAGTTTAATAAACGTGTTTAAAAATAGATGAATCGTTTCTGGTATTATTTTCTGTGACAGTAAACAAGTGTTTGGCCCACCCCAATCTTCTGCGACTGGGTCAGCTGCACTTATGCTTGTTTTGAAATTACTGGATATTAATATTCAAGCTTGTCAGTTTTATCTTGAATACTGACCTGTTAAAATTCGAATTCCCTCATTTGATGCAATGAAGTTGTATTTGGGATGTCGCTGTTTTTATAAAAGCCAGTAAGATTTTCTAATAACAATGAAGGTGGCAATTCAGGTGTAAATATAAAAATATCCTGAAAAACTAGTCTTGGGTATTCTTGTGAATGTGCCCTGACTTGCAATTAATGGACCAGAAATAGCCTATTTATGCCAGATTTTTACTTGTATATTATGAAAAGTACGCATTTTTATTTTTGAAAACCTGCAATTCATTTGGGGATTTCTATTTACAATTGAAAATGCAATATACGAACGTAATATGATGAAATTCGTTTTTGCAAATAAAAACTTAAAAAACAAATCCTGTTTTTCTGTTGAATTATCTCGTTGTGATCTCATCTTAGTAAATATTTTCCAAAGTTGTAAAGCGTTTCAAAATACAGAACGCTTGTAATACAAAAAGTAAAATTCAGGCCAATTTTTATTTTTAAAAATTCTATAAATAGGCGAGTGTTATCAATATGTTTTGAATTTTCAATGCAATTTCTAAAATATTTCAGGGATACATTTAAATGTCATACAGTGGACATTTTACACAATCATACATTTGCATATATTAGAGTGTAATTACTAAATTTAATTATGAACTGCCATTTAAGAAAGAATTATTTTAATGAAGCAATAGCCTTGATAACATATGGTAACTGTTCTTCTCTCAAAAATGAATTGGTTTCTCTGAAATACGCTTGTGTGTTCCCAAACTTCTCAACATTTCTATAAATTGTACAAATGTTGAAATTGTGAAGCATTTCATGCATTGCAATTTTCTTACCATTTTTTTATGGAGGAAGAAGTTACCATTACTTTAAAAAATAAACATAAGTGAGTAGTTAGGCTACTTTGTTTACTATATTGTAAACGTTCCCAGCATTAACAAATATAACGAAGAATATAATCAATTAATACTTTTATAACTGAGTTATTAGCCCTATGTAGTTTTTAAATAATCCCATATATGTATATTTAAGCTAGAATTCAGATAGACTTAGCAATAGGCAATGCAGATTGTTGTGCCAACATACTGTAATTGAGTGTAAGTTTTTATGGATGCATTAATTCCACCAGGAACATGCTTTTAATGCCACTCAACTTGAGGAATGCTTGTAGAGCACTTCATCAATATCTAGCACATGTCTGTACCCCTTTTTTCTTGGCACAATCTACTTTTGAGTGTCTCAACTGCTTGTTTAATTTTATTTCTCTTATATTATGGTAGTTATCATGCCAGTAATATAACAAATTGTCCGCAAGTAATTCTTAACTATCTGCAATAAGTAACGTTTGCATTTTTTTTTTTCCTTTTCAGTTTGAATTACTTTTTTGTATTCATGACGAGAGTGATCCCTCAATTATGCTAGTAAAGCGATTAATGGAAAAGTATCCTAACGTGGATGCCCGGATATTTGTGGGTGAGTAGGCACTAATCTAATTACTCGTGTTTGTTTGTCACGTTGTCTCGGCAACACGTTAGTGAGCGAATGATGTTTGTCCGAAGTGGCAGTCGAATGGTGTTTGCCCATGTCCGCCTAGCAACTTTTTTGTTTGTTGCGCTATTGTAACCATGCCTTTCCTGGCTAATTTACGCACGTTTACATGGCATAGCACATGTCAGGTAGCAGAATTTGTTTTGTTGACAAATGTTAGCCTTGAGTTAATAATGTAAATGTGTCGAATGGAAATATACGTTCCATTTCGGAGATGGGCTGTTACCACTTCACTGCTAAAAGTAACCAAAATAATGAGTGACTCGTTAATTTGTTACAAACAGTGTGGTTGACAATTTTTTTTAAATCTGATTCTGGTGTGTTGAATGTCTACCGAAAGCGTTTCTGTAGAATGCCCGTAATGTGCCCTAAATGTTAAATATATTTTCTTTAAATCTGGGGCCTTCCAAATTGGAACAATCAAAGATTGTTATTGCGAGAAATATCAATTTATTGTATTAAATTATGTTAGTGGGAAACTGTATTTTCTTTGATTTTGTCAGATAATGCCATATGCAAAAGAATTAATTTGCATATCATTATGAGTATGCAAACTTCATAATTAAGGGTAATAATAAGGTTAATTTACCATGCATAAAGAATACCTATTAACTCTGATAATGCTAACTGTAGAGAATTAAATAGCTCTCCTTAAGTTCCTAGTTTAAATTTGTTGATTAAAATGTCAGTATTTTTTATATTGTTGGTGAAGCAACCCATTTTAGCCAATTCATTTTTTGTCACTTGAAATGTGAAAATAGAAATAGGTTGATGAATTATTTAAAAACACAGAAACGTGTCCGTAAGGCTCCCATTGAATAACTCTTTATTCAATAAAATTCTTGCAAATTTATACACTTTTTAAAAAATAAAGAAGTTTCATAAAAGTTTTCAAAATTGTTGTCATATGTTAAGTAACTTGAGTATATATTGCAGTGTCTGCATTATTTATAACTAGTTTACAACAAATCTTTAGACTAGTCTGCCTATATTTATTTATAAGAACACGCCCTGGTGTTTCTCCATAAATTGCTGTTTAAAATTCAGTACAAATTATGTAAATATGCAATTTCACAATGTAATAAAAATGCTATCCAAAAAATACTTTTTTTAAAAGAATATCACCAAATACATTTTGTCTGCATAATGTCTGTCTTGACTTAGCTAAGTTAAAATTTAAATAACTTTCAATATAATTAGATATTGTAAGCATATGCCCTGTGGTATAGGCCTATTTGCTTGCCATTTCAAAGTACCGGTAGCTTCAATTTATGAAAACCTCTATAAAAGAAGTGGAAGAGCTAAATGATTGATGTTTGCCATCCTGATCATTGTAAACTGAAACACATTTATTTTTAAAATTTGATATGAGTTGCTATTATTAATGTGCATTTGAATTCCTATTGAATTTGTTTAGAGTTAAAAAAATTGATTTAGTTTTTATACCATTTTACTAAGTATCAAAACTGCATGGGTTGAACTTTAGATTCCTGGATTCACCATTTTGAATTTATAAATTATTTTATATTGCAATTGCTTTGATCAGTAGGAGTTTCAGAAATTCTGATTAATGTTGTTATTTATATATTTTTTTAGGTGGGGCAACAGTGGGGGTGAATCCCAAAATTAATAATATGAATCCTGGTTACGAAGCTGCCAAGTATGATCTTGTATTGGTTTCCGACAGTGGTTTAAGAAGTAAGTCTTTGAGTATTCAGTATTCAATTATTCTAAATCCAACTATGCTGAAAGTGGTTAATAATAAATCATGCTAGTGTAATCTGTTAAGCTGTTATTGGAATTAGATTATTTTATTGCATTCTTACATCGGTCATAAACATTTAACAATGGATTTGCTTATATTATTGTTAATTTTTGTAAACAAAAAAAGCAAAGTGAAGCTTATTACTGATCGCAATGACTCATATTGATTTTCTACAAAGTTTTAGTGTCATCCTGTAGGTATTCATTTTTCATAATTTAGGCCTACACCTCAATTGCTGTGATTTATTCATTAATTTAGGGTGGATCCGTTACTTTTTCCTTTGGGTCTCTGTGAGGTCTTTGCTCTTTTTTATTGCCGCGCCTTGGCTTTCTTTTTGTATCCAGCGGTGCTTACAGTGGAATTGTGATCTCAAAAGTAAATTATGTCATAGGAATTGCTCTCTTTTGCGTACATTTGCAACAGACATGCGGCTATTTTACTTCCTAAACGCTCCACCTTTGTTCGTCTTATTTCCTAATTTTTTGACAGATTGAAATAAATTACAAATTTGGCAAAAACCCAATGATTTCAAATCTCGGATTTATCTCCAATTGGATTTCATGCTGCAATATCTTTAGTTTAATTCAATAATCCAGAGATATTTTAATTTTGAGAGGCTGATTCGTTTCATTATCCTCATTTTTAGTGAAAGAGGACACACTTCTCGATATGGTAAACCACATGGATGACGATGTTGGACTTGTCCATCAGATGCCGTTTGTATGTGACAGAAAAGGATTTGCAGCAACTTTAGAGAAGGTACTGTAGCTGTTTCTTCTTAAATTAATTTGCTTCTAGTTGATATCAACATATGGTGAAATCTGAAGCCTTAGCATACATAAAAGGGAAACTGTTCCAAAAAATCATATTTATCCCAATAAATAGCCTTTCGTCTGAATGTGAGTAAATTGAAATCCGTCTTTACTTATTACACCACATAAAAAAAAGCAATTGATTTGACTAACACCTCAAGGACTGCTACATTATCATGTATGATGGCAGATTGACTTAATCTAGTTAGACATTATCCTATGTTGTGAAGCCTTAGTCAGCGTGACGTCATGTTTAAAAATGGTGTTAAAATGTCAAAACAAATTAGCAATAGCCTACTTCGTTTTTTTCTTTCGTTTGACAAAATAATTAAAAGTGGATTTCAGTCCACTTACTTTTGGTCAAGGAATTTTGGTACAGTTTTCCTTTAAGAAAAAGTACTTTTTACACTCGACTGAAAATACTAAAGTAAGAATCAGATATTGTTTCTAACTCAATAAATACACGTTTTGCTATTGTTTGACTTTCTTTCTAATTTGCTTTCATTGAATATTGAGTAAAGCATCATGAGCAAATCAATGACTTAGAGCACAACAAGTAGTGAATGTCCAGTATGATAACATGGCTCGTTCTCTACTTGTGCTGTAAGACATTGATATAATATGCTTTATAGGATACGTTAGCATTTGCATCCTAGTGTCAGTGCAATTTAAGGTTGAAATGAACAGCAGCTTATAACTACATTTGTTATTGAAATTTCGTGTGTAGATTTATTTTGGAACGTCCCATGCAAGAATTTACTTGGTAGCCGATTTTTTAAGGATTAATTGCCCGACTGGTATGTCCGCTCTTATGAGAAAAAACCTTCTCGACGAAGTTGGGGGAATCAAGGCATTTGGACATTATCTAGCCGAGGATTTCTTTTTTGCTAAATCCATGACAGACCGGTATGTAGCTTAATTTGATTATGGTGAAATAAAAATTTGTAATTCTGAAACTTGTAATTATCTATTTTGTTTTGTTTTGTTTAGGGGGTGGCGTATCCGTATATGTTCGCAGCCTGCTTGGCAGAATTCGGGCGTCTGCGAAATTTCATCATTCCAAATGAGGATAGCACGGTACTGTCAGATCAGTTGTTAATTTATCCATGGTGTTGTCAGCAATTGCTGCAAATGAAAACCGGGAGCAGGTGCAAATTTAATAATACATTTTATTTCTGTTTGGGGTTTTGTGATTAGGTGGACCAAATTACGTTTTGCAATGGTCCCGCAAGTAACCGTTTTGGAACCATTTTCCGAATGTATGCTGATGGGTGGCCTTTCGGCTTGCAGCGCGGCTATTATCTTCCAGTGGGACCCTGTTGTATTTTACTTAGTTCATGTACTCGTTTGGTTCCTGCTCGACTGGATTCTCCTAGGCGTAGTTCAGGTATGCAATTTTCGTTTAAAATTACCTTCTAGACTGGTATAGCAATTTTTAAAAAAGGGGAAGAGGGTGGTTACCATTTTACCCACTCTTAGCACTTGCCGTGCTAAGCTTTGCATTTAAAATTTCTGTTCAACATCACTACAATGTTGACGGTTCTTTGTTTCAAGCAATTTGGAGAGACTGTCACCAGCCTGTTGTGCAAGGCCTTACAAAGTCGTTATAGTGGACAGTCTTTACCGGCCCACTATAATAGCCTTGTATCAGCTGGTGAGCAGACTGGACTTCCCGACTCGTTTAGCGTGGTCAATTCTCCCTTGGTATCGAAATTATACCAAAAATGGGATAAAAATTACGATATAAATTCAATTTCCAATAATAGCTGCTGCCTCAGAAAATGGTTCGAGTGTAGCCCTCTCCCCATTGGTATACCTGCCTATGAATGTCTTAAATTATTTGTTTGGCTTGAAAAAAAAAATTAGTTATAGAATTAGCTATCGATTCAATTTTGTTAACACCTTTTATTCTAATAAGATCGTGCATGTTTTCTCTTTTCTATTTTTCATTTTCTCTTTGGTTCTACCAAATGTGTGCCGAACCTTTCGTTTGACTCGCTGTTCAGAATGGGCCCATTCCATTCAATAAATTTGACTTTGTCGTCGGGTGGATGGTGCGGGAGTGTACGGCTCTGTTTCTGTTTTGCAAAGCACTGTTCGATCCGACCATTCACTGGCGGACCGGAACGTATAGACTGAAGTGGGGAGGACAAGTGGAATTGGTGAAAACAAAGTTATAACATGCTGTCTAAATACTAGTTTACATAAATGCCATCCCCGTGTGAACGGGGTGATAACAAGGGGCCAGGAGCGCAGTTGCCCATTTGTGAGATTTCAAATGCGCTTGGATGAAAAGTGGCAGCTATAACGGAAACGTTGAAAACATTGCTCGTGAACGTATCGAGAGGAAAACAAAAAACTGAAAACTAGCGTTGAATTTTTCAACTGATACGTTCTACAAGCTGACCAAACAATAGCAAAAATGGCCTTTTTTTCGTTGTTGGAATTATAAACGTGAAGGTGCGTGATTGCAATTTTGGATTGGCTGCCCCCGACAGGCTTTTCCTGGATTGATCTGGGCACTCTTGAGCATAAAACATTGCTGTTGATGGCCCAATCTGACTGACTTGACGAGCATACAAACGAGGCGTGACGACGCAGCAGTGAATTAGAAAAGAGCTTGACTACCTCAATATCCTTAGCGACTAATAGACGAGTGGATCCTCTTCACAGGGTACATTTATGAAAAGACGAATGTCAGCAAGGTTTTTAAATATTGAATTTGGCAGGCAGTTTCTTGAAATCCGTTAGAGAATGCTGGCAGTGATACAACCACACTGCATGATAGGCATTTGTTACTAAAACAAAAGTGAGTGGGCCAGTTAATATTCCTAAGGGTTTAATTCCTATTTAACACCGACATTTAATTAACACTGAAAATTAAAAAATGCCCAATTTTATTTTAATACATACATTTTATGAAAGCTTCTGTTGAAATTTCAATGATAACTAATTTGCCCAACTTTTATTAAAATACAAAACTTGATCTTTTCAGTTTTCTAAAGGCACTAGGGATCTACCTTAACTAAAATATTATCCTCTTTTATTCCGATTTCATAATATTTATATGTATCATACTAGATAAATTCCAAGCAAACAAATTTCCAAAGGGAAATTACGAGATTAAAACTCCTGTACTGTAGTTTTATTGCAGCTTGTAATTGCTGTATATTTTGCCAAAATTTGGTTAGTTCATGAAACATGTAATTCCAGAAATATTTAGATGGGTATAATAATTCAGAATTAAAAGTAAATTATCTAACTGCAAGTACTACTGGATTATTGCAGTATTCGCGTTAAATTATATTTTACTACGTTGGAAATGTATTGTTGTGCATCTGAATTCAAGAATAACTGCAGCAATTTGTTCCATTCATTTGCTAAACTATGGCCTGTCTACAGCAAGAATACTGCAATGAAATTACGGTATGGCAGTTTTAATAGTCTGAAGCATGTATTTTCCTGGGTCATATTTCTGCAGAATTTCACAGCTTTCATTGTACACTTATAAAAGGCTCTGGCATAATAATTTATTTATTGAAACAGTTTTTCTGTCTTAACTTATGAAATATTTGGGATGGATTTAAAATACTCCTACAATTCAGTTGCTTAGGACTACTCAAAATATAGAAAAATCAAATGAATTATGTGCCATTGGAGATAGGTTTACCCGAGTTCATGGCATTGGCATAATAAATCGATGACTTAGAGCACAAGTAGCGAATGAGTCGTATTATTGCAATGGCTCATTCGCTACTTGTGCTCTTAAGCCATCAAAATGTCATGGTTTCTCTTTTTGAATGATTAAAGGAAAGCAGTTTTATGGAATATGAACAGGTTGAAATGAGTTGGTCATTTTATTGTCCGATATGTTGCCCATCAATGGGGCTTTACTTTTAGTTCCACCCCATGTAACAAATTGTCACGGTGTCAACAAACCCCCTCCCCCCCCCTTTCCAGGCATTACGTACTAAAAGTATAGCCCCAATGTATAAAAACAACACTTAATACTGGCACAGTAAACATGATGTGATTTTTGCAAGTATACATTAATTTTTAGACTGAAAGCAATTTTTCTTTTGCCGAGTAAACGTTATGGGTTTGTAAAAACAATGTGTGTCATTTATGCAACCCTTTTGTTAACCCTATTACCATATTGTTACGAGCGAACTGGAGTTTTGATTGACTGTTTGCACTTGCAGTGTTAATTAAATAATGGTACATGCTATTATAGAATACTTTCTAAATTTAAAAAAAGATCAAATGATTGATTTTGTGTGGAAGAATATACATTTAGGTAATAACAGATTTAACTTATTTTAAAAGCATTGTTCGTAGTACGGAGTTTTGAACAACACTCGCTCGTGGTTCTGCCACCATCATTCTTATTGACAATAGGGTTTTATTGGTAAAATGCAAGAGGGAATAAGTTTTTAAAAGACCAAAAATCACACTGTGGTTGGCCAATGGCTTTTAAGAAGCGATATTTCTAGGATTTTGTGAATCCCAATTTCCCTACACTCCTCCCGTCAATCCTATTATCAGTATGTTTACTCAAAATATTGTTCAAACTGCCTCGTATTTTTTTCTACGAGCTGTTGTGTGTCGCTCTACACTATTTTATTAAATGTGGCGTAGAAAGTGATAACTGTAATGTTAAAAATAAGCCCAAACTGTTGCACGGTATTCTGAACCGATGATATTTCTAACGTGTTTTTACAAAGCTAGTTACACGCAAAAAAGTGTTGTGACTTTTAAGCATCCCACCTTCCACTTTTCATCTCTTTAATGCCTTGACCAAAACAATTACCACCAGTTTACACAAATCCTAGTACACAGTTCGTCAGCATTAACACTCGAGGCCTTAACTAACGTGTTCTAAAGAAATGTACTAAATTGTTTGGTATGCACCATTTGGTAATTGTAGCAGTAGTTTTAAATTTTTTATTCTTATTTCTTTTAAAGTTGAGATTGCTGTCGAAATTTGCTCGTTCACATCCGATTATGGCTTGGGCTATATAACGCGATTGTATTTATTATTGTCATTATTATTTTTATAAAATTGAATTCACTTTGTAAATGTGTTCCAGATTCATGAATGAAATGTCCCTTGTGGATTTGACTTGTGGATCATGAATTTTGGACAATATTTAATTTTTTTTAAATAATATGAATAAGTTGATTACGTACGGATTATTTATTTGAATTATTATTTTTAGCATACTAGCAGCAATCTTAACTTTGAATTTTATCTAGTAAAAGGGAATGGCTTATTGGATTAATCCTTTTGCCAATGATATTTTGCCCATTGATACCGGTACCTAACTCGTACCTACTCGGGTTCATCCTGAGAAAGGTTCCGAAGCGCACCCTGAGGGAAGAAATAGGAACTGGAAAAAAATTTCATGTATGGAGAAGTAAGCCCTCATTGGCTCAATGAGCAAAAGCATCATGGAGTGCAATTGCGTGTGCACATTATGCAACAGTGCAAAATAGTTCCCCTCTAATCGCATCACAATGGCAGCCTATATTAGTACTTAATTCCTCGTACATGTACTTTGAATTTCGAGTTTCCACTTCTTCACCCAGGGTGCGCTTCTGGACTTTTCTCAGGGTGAACCCGAGTATAGTTGAAATGTTAAATTACATTAATCACGGGTAATGTGATGCCATAATCATTCGTTTAATATGGCTTTGGCGTCTGATAACCAGAAAATGTGATTTTCCAGAGTATTGCCACAAGTTTTTTGACCAACAATTGGCCATCAGATTCGATAATTATTCTTTGGTGAAAGTATTGGCTAACGCGTAGCTGTACCCAAATATCAGAACAGTCGTAAAATTTAATAGTCTTTTAAAATTCCTACAACTTGATATATTAAACATGAAAATGGGTTGTCATTTGTTTTTTTTTAATAGTGAGTTAGTCAAAATTAAGCCCATTTCTATTAAGCCGCTAATAAATGCATAAGAAAATCAAATATTTTATCACTGCTCGTCAATTGGAAACCGCTCAAATGTGTCACGCCAATGTATTGCATGTTTCCACAGTTTTGTGGAACTGTGGAAGCGATCTTCTCCTTTATCACTTTCGATACTTCATCCTTTTCTCGTTTCCATAGTTTTTTTGTATATATATATATAATATGTCATAATGGCTGCTATTTCTCTTTATCTATCATATTCATTCACTGCATGATCATCATCATTGTTGCTCTCATCGACCATAGTCATCTACTTTATTTTTTTTCCATTAATTTTTTTTAACTGGTTGAGAATCAAAAATGTATTATTATTGTAACAGTTGAAAGGAAGAGATTTAATTGCATATAAACATATACATGCTAACGAATATGCAAGTGGTACCAATTATAATTTATTTTAATATTTATCTTTTTGAATTGATTCGGTCATATATGTGCGTTTTTCTGCTCAAATTTTGCTCAAGTACTTAAATATCAATTGCTAGGTTTTCCAATATTATAAATAACCACTTATATACTTTATTAGAGCAGTGGCACAGAATTTAAAGGAATTGTGTTGCTGCTTGCGATGCTGTCTGGTGCTATCTATTAGTTTCAACAACTTCCAAAAGTGTAAGTATGTATGTCACCATTTTATTATTTTTGGGCAGTGTGCATTTTAACTTCTAATTTTCATCCTTATTAACATATTTGCTACAATTTTTTTAAGTCATTTCCTCATTTAAGAAATGGTTGGAGGATTTCTACCATCACAAAATTCATAAGTAATGAACACTATGATCAATAAGCTAAGCTGCATTATGTTATTAGGCTAATCCTATCTTAAACTTTCATTTTTCTTTGTCTTTAGAAAAATTTTCAACATATTTTCATCATATTTGAAATATGATGTATATTGGAGGATCAAATCTTCAGCAAAACCATCATCGATCTTCTGCATGACAGAGGATTCAGTTAATACCAATACTTAATACGAAGGTAATAAACTTATTTTTAATACTTACATTGTTAGAGCTTATGTCAGGATAGCGGAACAAGTTCTAGAACTACCTTATCACATGTGTTAATTTTAGCAGTATGATAAAATGAAATTATAGAAACATTTATTGCACCATCACTCTTGTCAACTCTTATATAATTCTAAAATTTACAATTTTCCCCATAATAATATTTATTCATAAATTTATTTTTCCATTAAAAAGAAAAGTTGAAAATTTCATATAATTGATACAAAGTTATATTTTTCAATTTGCCTTGACATCTGGTAATGTAATATTATTTCTGTTGTGAAATATGCTCATGTGTTATTTTATAATATTTTCCAAAAGAGAATATAATTTATTACCTTGCCTTTATATAATTAGCTTATGGTGATATGCAGTGTGTCTCAAAAGAGTCATGACTCTTAATCAAATTAAGGTTCTTTGATTTTTAGCAATCACTATACTAAAGGATTCCATATAAATAGTAATAATTAGTTAGAAAAATTAAGTTTACAAACGTATTTTAAGTTTAAAATTAAATACAACATACAGAGAATCTAATAGGCTAAAAACAATTATGTAAATAAACAAGAAACTGATAATTTTAATCGCAAAAAGGAAAAAAAATACAAATCATATGGTACATTGATTCAATGCATTCGCTTAAAAGGCGAAATTAATCACTGAACTCCTCAATGGTAATTTCTTCTTCTTCACTTGTGGGCAATATTATACGCTTTGTCATATCAAAATTATCTTCAGGTGAAAACGAGAAATTATGCGATGAACATGACATCGGTTCGACGTCTGGACAGCTATCTTCTAGAATTTCTTTTTCATCTAGTAATTCTGTCCTGCTCCTGTCAAATAGTTAACTGTAGTTAAATATCTGCTAGGAATACTATCTCACTGTTAAGAATTTGCAAAACATACTCTTACAAAAATTAGTGGCACAAACCTTGGTCGATCCTTGCTACCTGTAGACACGATTTTCCCAAAAGAATGTGCAAATAATTGTTGCTCTAATAACAAATAAAAATCGCTAGTATGAAAATTGTCCATATTTTTTCTAAATTGATTTGCATAACGTAAGTTTTTACAGTAATAAAAGTTCTGACCTTTTGTTAACCTAGACAGTCCAGTTTTGGTCAAATAAGGAATTAACTGTGAGAAAAGTTCTTCTTTTGCAAGGTGGAAATAATTCTCTAAATAGTTAAAAAAAACGGCATACAGTTTATTGATTTTATAACTATATATATATAAACCAGGTCAATAGTGAGTACCTTGAAATATCTCCCGTCCTGATTTTGTGCTTTCTCGATACTGTAAAACGAGAGACAAAATGACACATTTTATATAAATATTGTGACAGGATGATTGTGAGAACTTGAAATGTTAACCTTTTTTTCAACAGCAAATAAGCTAGGCTTGTGCAAAGGTTTCCAACCAATTTTACGTTTTTCTTTTATTCCAAATACAACTCCACGAGCCGCAATCGAATAAATGTACTCATTGAGTGGGGAATCTCCCTAAGGTACATTAAGATTATTTACATATTTAGAAAATGTCAGGCAAGTGTATCAATCATAACTAAAAAATAAGTATTATATCTAACCATCCATTCACAATTGAAACAATCAGCTTGACTGAAGTAATTAGTAGCAGCCACAACACTTTCCAAATCTGGCATAAATGGTAAATAATTCTGATGCAAAAAGGCACAAATGTTGTTGGCTGAAATTGACGTTTTCGACCAGATTTCCTATAATATCAACAATTACCAATTAATTTCTTTTTTTACTAAGTTTGAATCTCCCCCTGTTAATATGCAGTGAATCAGTAACCCTCACAAAGATTTTGCCTAAACTGCTTGCCTCAACACTGCTAAACACTTGAAGTAGAAATACAAAAAGCCCCTCTTTTTATATCTCCTAACAATGAACAGACACTTGCATTGTTTGCCATCCCAAAAATTGGTGTTGTGAAAATTGTATTTTGTTTTGGTTATCTAGCAAAACTTTTCCTGGGAATGTTCATTGCTTGGACTGTAACAGGGTTTCTGTGATTTTGAAGCTCACAGCAAAATAGTAATTTTTAACAGAATTTTTTAACATATTTTGAAAATTGTCATTTTTTATTACTGTAAATATGAAGTTCAGATGTTGGAGGGTAGTTTAAATTCTGAGATAGTCAAGGTAGTCCCAAGTTAACACATATTAGAATCGCTTAAAAATCTATGTAAAAGTTAAATATATATTTGATAACCTCAGGATCAATGAGCAGTGTGGGCCTTTCCAAATCTCTCATTTCTGGTCGTAAATGGTGTGTCACTGGCTTCTCCCAATCACCTAAAAATGTAAATGTACACGTTGTAAAAGCAGTACACCCATTGTATTTTTTTTTTTTTACAAATAACATATTATCACGTTTAGAATGTAGAATTTTCCCCAGTGCATGAAACAGAAATAGTGACTCGTCTCTGGCCCCAAATAAGGCTATCGAGTTTTCCAGTGATGGCTTTTCCGATTCAGATTTTTCTTTGGTCCGTCGACTTCTTTTAAAGGGCCTGAGCTTCATTTTTGGAACATAATCTTTTCATTCAAAACAATATGCTTAAAAGTTAAATAGTATTTCATTTAAATATTAAATACAGAGTATTAAAGACAGACTTTGTTGAAAGGTGAACTGCAATGCATTAATGGCAGCACGAATATCGCCTTGACTACTGTCCACCAGCAAATCAGTCGTGCGTCTTGGTACGCTTAGCCCTTCCATTTCTGCTACTCTTAAAATGGAGCTGAGCAGCTTTGATGGAGCCACAGGATTAAATCTAAATAAATATATTCTTATTGACATAAGCCCACAAACTTGAAAATTAGTTCGGAATGAAACTCAAGGTTTAAAGGCAAAACGCACGGAATATTTGTTATGTTTAATTCTCGCTGAAAATCTTTCGGAAACAAATTGCGCACATTCTTATCTTCTTTTGTACTGTCGGTAACTATGAAAACAATCGGACAACAGCCAATGTGACTGTACTTCCTGAACAAAGTAAAATATATCTCAATCTGTTTTGACACTAAGCCAATAGGCAAATTTTCAAATCAGAATCCTGCATTTACTTTAATATGCTATGAAACTCTGTTACATCTCTCAAAATTGCTGTTGGAAACTCCTGAAAGAAATTTTAAGTGCAGAATTAAATTAAATTTGTATATTCTGAAATTATTTTGGATATTTTTCATACCTCCAAAAGGATGACTTTTTTATGCGAATGAGTTTGTCCAAAAATCTGATTTGAGGAGTATTTGGAGGTGCAAAATAAGAAATTTCGATACGTTGCTATCTGAGATTCACTGTACATAGTTTGTTCTAAAAATTAAAAAAGGTTATTTATGTAAGTACATTGTAATTGAAGAAAACGAATTTAGTGATATAGGCCTAGCTACCATATAATAAGGCAAGCCCTGGTTTATTTGTCCATTCATGTATTTCAAACTTCATTTCTTCAGCCAGTAAACGTAGAGTTGCTGTTTTCCCGGCTCCAGTAGGTCCTGACAATAAAAGCATTCGGCTGCATTTGTTAGCTGATAAATGTTCTTCCAACCAGGCTTTTATTTCTGTAATTTTCCCTTTGTGGACAGCTAACTCCGTCTGGATTATATCAAATAGTTATAATGTTATAATACCGGTATGTGAATTAATTTTGATGGTTCTATTTTGTGAGGCTACCTGCTCTTGAGGCTGATATTTCTCAACCCATAATGTTTCAGGTGATGGTTTAGTTGGAAATCTGTCATTATCAGTTTGTTTTTTATGGATTATTGCTGACTTTTGTCTTTTCTTATGTCCTGCACTTGTCGAGCCCTCAATTTTATCTGGTAGAAAGCTTTCAAAAGAGGAGACGATCCATGGATTCTTGATAAAAAAAAAGGTTACCCGTCAGGTCACGATCGGACCTCAATAGTTTTAATAATTAATTTAAATTATGTTTAAAATTGCATACCTTTTTCTGGGGTAATTGTGTCATGATACTGCCATCATAATTTATTGTAAATTAAAATATAACTTTTAATGAACACTTTCATTTGAACCATAATCTCATTTCAAATTGTTCGTAGATATTTTCATATCGTGGAAGTTTCACACGCACAATGTAGATGGCGATACAGTTACTATAAGCCACGTGCCTCCGTATGCACGTGCTTGAATACCTAACACAGTTTGCAATGGGAGAACGCGTTTATTGTTTAGAAGGCAGAAGAGCAAACGGAAAAGTACCTGTCGTGAAAACACCTGCTAAAAAGGGGGCTGGAAATTTGAACCCCCGAAATCCTAACCTGGGAAACTTTGTTCATTAAAATCTTCCTCAATAGGGGCTAAACTCCAGTCTAAACCCTCCCTTTGATCCCTCCCTGAAACCTGACCTAGTCAGCTGCTTTGAGACTTTTCGGACGATCTTTCCCTTCGCCATTGCAAATCGTCTTTCTTGCAAACTGTGTTACCGGTAGATAATCTCTTTTAAACCTATTTGCTAGTTTTGGATAAAACGGGGAATTTTTTATGAAAGAAAATCCATTTCAAATTTATTGACATGGTAATTATCTAAAAACCAATTATTTCTTTAATATTTTACGTTTAGAGAGTTTTAGATAATAATACAACATTAATATTTTTTAGCTTAAGGATATCGTTGAGCCAGTTATTGCGTGATAAGCAGCATTGTTTTTGTTGTTGCACTTTAAAATACGGATGATCAAAGTTCGGCGAAAATTTCTCTTTTGATGGATTAGTTCTCAGAGTCGCGTGTGTTATACCTTTGATTAAGTGGAAATTGGGTGTTGGATAGTGCCCAAACTTAAAGTAAGTTTGTATACTTTTTGTATTTTGAAAAATAGTAAGAGTAAATACTCAGGTCACATTCGAGAAGACCTGTCATATTGCAACAAGTTTTGACTTGCTCATTGTTACATTATTTTGTCCATGATGTCAATTAATGATGTCAATTTTCCTAAATTAATCATTTGCCAACGTGCAGTGTTTGCCTTTAAAGTATTACATGGGCTGTCCTTTGATGCTATATAACCGTGTAGAAATGCATGCTGTACGTAATAGAGGGAATACCTATTTCTGAGGGTCATTTTGGGTATAGACTGAGGCACGACTCTAGATTCATCCTAGAATCTAGATTCATGTCAGGAACGGATACAGGATTTTGCTAAGGGGGGGGGGGGGCAATTCCCCCCCCCCCTGTATCCGCACCTGATTCATGTATGTAATGTGTTCGGTGTAGGACTACTGGACTGGTATAGGTATTTAAAAAGCAAGGACTATGAGTCCTACTTGGACTCATGGATGGTCACTTCCTCTGCCTGTCGCTTGTGATGTTTACATTTTATATATAACATGTTTACCAGTTGAATGCACACAAGTAGGCCTACAGTAAGTTTCCTGTGAGAAAAGTACTGCCGTGATATTGCAATGAACTTCAATCTAGAGTGCAATTTTCTGCTACTTGCAATAGGCCAATAAACTGTAATATACATGCTGTCAAACATTTGGATTCTACCAGTTTGTAAACGTTTGGTGAAAATGCTTTTTTTTAATGGATACCTAGTTTTGGAGACGTCTCCACTGACTATAGTTGCCGACAGCTTATAGAACCATCTGCTTTACTGGGTCTTGCAAAAAGCTTCCCAGCATATAGGAGAAGCAGGAGAGCGCTTTGCCAGACCCGGTAGAGCAAATGGTTCTATAAGCTGTCGGCAACTATAGAACGCTCATTTAGAACAAATCCCTTTGATAAATCGGCTTCTGCCAAAGCACTGCAAACGTTTGCAAGCATTTGTTGATCTGCACGATATTGACGTCGTCACCTAAATATCTCGAGTTTACAAACATTTTCTAACAATAGGCATATTTTGGCTTTATTACCCTGTCATACGCTGTAGTCATCCAGTTTACAAGTAGTTCTTAACTCTTATCATAGGATACAAGCAAAACGCTAAAACGCAAAG